>CM030832.1:36149791-36259791 GCA_018105865.1 Metaphire vulgaris | reverse complement strand
TAACTCACTGCCAACCTAACCCTAACCCAAACCCCTAAACCCTATCCTGAACCCAAACCCAGGGCGCGATTTGTAGAGGGAAGGGGGAATCTTCCTCCCCCACTGCCCAACTGCATCCTCCTACTGCTACATCCCCACCACTACATCACCCCACTGCTACATTTCCCAACAACTATATCCCCCCAAGCTCGACATACCCCCCTCCCAACTGCTCCAGGTCACAAATCGCACCCTGTCCAAACCCTAACCCTATTGACGGTGAATAAACTATTGGCGGTGAATTAACCGACAAGAACTCCTACATTTATTTCTGGACAGACGGAATAAGCTCCAAAACATGAAATAGTCACAACAGCGCGCTACATAACTCGCTCTATTTCCTAGTTTTGTGAGTTGATTCTATTTTTGTAGTTTATTCTTGGCATAAAGACAAAGTATACATTATTTTGCGATTCGCTCGAAAACCTTAATTAAGTTTACACTTTAATTCATTTATTGAATTGTGCATTGTTTTAACTTGTAGGCCTAATAATGTTGTCTAAATGGGAATAAATGTTCGAAATTCTTCCTTGTCTATCTCTGTCTGTTCAACTGTTGAATGAACAAATGAATGAAAGAATGGACGAATGAACAAGCGAATTTTCATTCTCAATTATAATTTGCGAAAATTTTCTGAGTTTCTTGTATTTACAGTACAGTGTATAATGGAGCTGCATAAATGGGACAGTTTGGACGAGTGGGTCCTGCCTCTATTAAATGCATGACTTCCTGTGGCCCCCATTGAGGGTGATATTCAGATATTCTTCCTGCATGCATGTGCTGATTCAGACATGGACAAGGGTCCACTTTTAAAAACCCAACCCAACCCATCACTATTCAGACCAACCCAACCCGCGAAAACAACTGGATTACTTGACTCAACCCAACCCAACTCATACATTACAATTTCTTAAACAGTAGTTGACCGTCAGCAACTAGTGAATAAGTAAGGCACTGAATCCTTAAGTAAAAGCATAGCCGCCATAGCGACTATGAGTAAAAGTTAAGACAAAGCATAATCACGAAAAGACAGAAAAAGAAACGGTTGAAACCATAGAATTTGTTGAAACCATTGAAAGGCGTTGAATATTATAGCGCAACTCTGACGACCATTAAATGAAAAATATAAAATTTTGCATAACATTATTTATCACCGAAGAAAACTTGACTCATTTTCTTACCCAAAAACCCAACAACCTAACCCACCCCACAAAAAATGAAAATTTCTGATCCAACCCAACCCGACCCGACCCATGAGTGAATCCAACATATGTCCATGTCTGATTCATGAAAAATAGTTGCCCCTCTATGCTTAGAAGTTGCATGCCACCCTAACGCCCTCTACTTAGGGTTGCCAAATCCTGGAACCGCCACTCGGCTAATGCCTCTTAAAATACTTGAAAACGCGTTATTATTATTATTATTATTATTATTATTATTATTATTATTATTATTATTATTATTATTATTATTATTATTATTATTATTATTATAGAGTATTGGCGGTAGTAGCTCGCAAGACGTCTATTCAAGGCAGCGACCGTTTGCTCAAGACAATGAGCGACCGACGAGACCTGCTTTTATTACGAAAACTCAGACAAACTGTCAAAATTCCAGACAACAAAGAAAATGACTGCAAACAACTACCGCTACAAAACAAGCTGCGTCTACTCAAACACACTGTAATAATATTCCATTAGCGCTCGAGATAAGCCTATAGCCGAAAAGTACAATTCACGCAGCAATAAGTTAAGCAACTTTTGAGACAATTAGGTGCTGCTAGAAACGCATTATTCCTGGGACTGGATCCTACCACCGAAATCTTCCCAGCATTTGGCGGTGACAGCCAGCTATAGGAGAGATACTGAACTCGGACTTTCCCAGCCATTGCGACTTCAAACAGGCCGACAAGAATAAGATTATACAAATTCGCAGATTCGCAATATGGCTCTTATCTAGTCGGATTACAGCCGAAATGTCTGATCTCGCCGATTCTTACATCGCTCATTACACAAATAGATCTTGAGGCTGTTTCCTAGTCGTAATTACAGCTTTCACTATAGACAAATTATCAGGGGCCAGGGGCGGCTCCTGGGATAGGCAAACTAGGCGGCTGCCTAGTGCGGCAAATGTCAGAGGGCGGCAAAACGACGTCGCTAAAAATATAGCGACATAATTTTACAGCCCCCCTTTGATCTTGTGCTATTGCCGACTTGGTCAGACGGTGTTGTGACCCGTGGCGTAGCGTACACTTTTGCCGCCTCTGGCTCATGACTAATCCGCCGCCCCAAATTCACTCACATTAGAGGCGGAAAATCCCATGAAAACGAAAAAAGGGCGCCGCCGCTAAATTTGCCGCCCCTTCTAAAATCTGCCGCCTTCACTGAAAATCCTCTGACAAGCAAAAAAGGTCGTCGCCGCCCGCTAAAACTTTAATTTTGACGCCCCTTCTAAACTAACTTTGCCGCCTTCGCTGAAAATCCTCTGACAAGCAAAAACAGAAAGGTCCCTTCCAACAATTTGCCCCCCCCCCCCGTTCACATTTGCAGGCAATTTAGATAAGCACAGTCACGATACTCCAGTGACTAAGTGCCAAACCATTGAGCAAACAGTTTGCTCAATGGTTTGTACACATCTCTCTGTACAACAGTACAGTACATGTTGGAGTGGGGCAACATATACTGAACATATGATGAACAAATGCCGAACCCACTCCAAATCAATGGAGGAAATCGGGCCCCTGTGGATCGCCATTTCTGAACCGAAACTCCGAAAATATGGAATTTCACAAATTGAAATTTCAGAAAGAACATGCATTGAGACTAGAAAATGTGTTAAATGGTATATCAAAATATTGAAATATTGGAGGCCAAACAAAGTGCTAGGCCCCTTACCCAAATTATTGGGGGGGGGTCCCCGGGCCTTCTATGAATTGTTGCCCATAGTCAGGGCGTAAACCTGGCGTCAACATTGGGAGGATAGAATAATTTTTTTAAAATTTGACCCCCAAAAATATAAATATCCTCCATTTTGGGGATATTGCATAGTATGGTGGGGACTTTAAATCGCCCATGAAATACAATAAAAACCAAGTAGCCCATGCATTTCCTGGTCTAGGACTACTTTTTGCATGTATGTACACTCAGGGCGTAAACCTGGCGTCAACATTGGAGGGATAGAAGAACTTTTTAAAAGTTGACACCCCAGAAATATAAAAATCCCCCTCCTCCATTATGGGGGATATTGCATATTATGGTGGGGACTTAAAATCGCCCATGAAATACGTCTTGACAAGCAAAAAAGAAGGCCATCCTGATATTTTTATAGTTTCCCTCTCCAAATACCCTGACAAACAAAAAAAGGTCATCCGAAATGAAAGAATGCGGATTTGGCGTAATTCTGGCATCAACATCATAACATCATGGGGTAGGATAGAAATTTATTTTACCATATAGCCCAAAACATGGGGGCGGATAATTGATACTCTGTCCCCCGCCAACTAATTATTCGGGAGACCGTCCCCCGCCGCCCCCCGTGTTTTACGCCCATGCCCATAGTTGTTATTATTATTATTATTATTATTATTATTATTATTATTATTATTATTATTATTATTATTATTATTATTATTATTATTATTATTATTATTATTATTATTATTATTATTATTATTATTATTATTATCATCATCATCATTGTTATGTGTTGAAAGTTCCGCGGAAAGCGACTGCGTTGAATCTCTGGAGTGTCACGGATATTCGCTGTAGGAGAAAGGATGTCTCTCTTTCATCTCCAGATATTCGTGACAGGGTACTGTCGATTTCCTTTAAGAAGTGGAGATCTTCTTCGTTGATTGGCCCCATCGTCTCCAGAGCCAGACTGCCAGAGGGATGAAACGGTACGACCCAGACAGTTGAAGGTATTTGGCCATTTTCCTTTCGGCTGCACGTTCGGCTGCAGCACCCGCAGCTGATGCTGTCTGATGACAGTAGGAAGCAGCGAAAGTGTCTGCGACTGTTATTATTATTATTATTATTATTATTATTATTATTATTATTATTATTATTATTATTATTATTATTATTATTATCATCATCATCATCATCATCATCATCATCAATCATCATCATCATTATAAGTATTATTCCCGTGGCCTAGAGAATTTCACAACAGTGTAGGCCTACATTTAACTGCCTTTAGATTAGAAATAGGAAGATAATTATAGAAGATATATGGGAATTTATAGGCACTAAACATAAGCGAGTTCCTATTATTATCTTTTTGCTTTCTTTTGCTTTCCAATCGCTAGGCGGCGCAACCCGCCATCGAGCAAATTGTCAACATTATTCTCTCACGATCTCCATAGGATTGTAAACATTCAAGCGGCTGTCACTTATTAATTGTATAATATCTTGATGTTTGTCTAAGATCGCGGTAATGTCTTAAATTCGATATATCTAAACGGTTGTTACTGTTACACTGTAGGCGATGGTGGCAGCAGTAGTAGTGATGATGATGGTGATGGTAGTCTTTCCATAGATTTTAACGGCGGATAGCTGAGTGTTGTCTGCATAGATTTTGCTATTTAAATTGATTAACGAAATTCTCTCTCTCTCTCTCTCTCTCTCTCTCTCTCTCTCTCTCTCTCTCTCTCTCTCTCTCTCTCTCTCTCTCTCTCTCTGTTGTGCTTGTTTATAGACGCGTCCGTCTAAAAGACGATGGGCGTCTGTGTGTGTGTGTGTGTGTGTGTGTGTGTGTGTTTGGCTCCTTCTTTCTCAACCAGGGCTTGCCACCGGCTATGGCGGAGTTACGAAATTATCTGAATATGCAAATTAATTTGTTGTACAGCGTAGACTCCGTAGAGGTTAAAAAACGTGTCCAAGGACAGTAGTAGATGCTGATGACATTGTGCCAAGGGGACCCGAAGGCCTGAGAGAGAGAGAGAGAGAGAGAGAGAGAGAGAGAGAGAGAGAGAGAGAGAGAGAGAGCGAGAGAGAGAGAGAGAGAGCGAGCGAGCGAGCGAGAGAGAGAGTCAGAAAGAGACAGTCAGAAAGAGACAGTCAGAAAGACACACAGACAGACAGAGGGAGAATTGTCGAATATTTACTATATTATTAGCCTAATGTATCTCGATATTCCATTTATGAAAACCATTTAACTGAAACAGTGCAAATTAAATTAAACCAAACGACATCGATCTAATGCTCAAAAATAAATTGAAGTTATTTAACTTATTTTCTTATCACTGTCTGTCTGTCAGCCTCAGTCTCAGTCTCTATATCTGTCTCTGTCTGGATGAGCAGTAATTTTGACCTGGTAAACAGCAGATGATCGCATCGCCATTTCAGCCTGCTAGTCATCCACCAGACACTCGACTAACGGACTAAGGGCCAGCGCCCGCCACCGTCGCCGTCGACGGGGCTGCGGCGAGAGGCAGCCGCCGGGCGACCGGCGTCCCTGGGCCAGCCCCTGCGGCCGGCACCCGAGGTCTCCTCGTCCGTCTTCTCTCTCCTGCGCTCGTTCGAAACACTGTCGCTTTAGAAAACACACTCGACTGAGACTGCGCCGGGCTAAGCAGCTGCGGCGGCGGCGGGGGGGTGGGGGGGGGGTCCCCGTCCCCATGCGAACATCACCATACGCTTCGGCAGGAGAAGGAGAGGAGAGGGACGCTGACAACGGGACGGACAGAGGCGGTGCCGGAGTCCGGAAGGCCGTGTTGCCGAAGTCGGAGTTTGACCCGATTGCGAGATCGTCTCTTTGGTGCATCTTCTTCTTCTTCTGCCCGGAGGGGGTGATCAGAGGTCGTAGGGGTTCGGTGCCTCCCCCGGCTGTCCATCGAACGAGAGGTTTACACAGGACGGATTGAAGTTCGAAGTGCCTTTGCCACCGATTGATTGATTGCAGAAGCGCAAAGATCATCACCGATATATCGGCTGCAGCAGAAGTCTGGCTGCTGAGGTGAGTAACTGAGAATCTGAGAAACCCTTGTACAAGGTAGAGAGAGACACAGACAGACACAGACAGACAGACAGGCAGATTGACAGATAGAGAAGGCCAATTGCACTAGTGATGATTGGGGAAAGAAAACTGGTTTTTGTTCTTCGTAACTTTGCTAAAAGTTGACGATAACATGACCAATACGCCTACATTGGCTTCTTGTGAATCTTGAAACAGATTCGTGCTTTCTTATTCACGAAGTGAACTTTATTGGGTTAAATTTAATAAGCTTGAGTTTAATTATGATGTTTGCAAAAAATAATTAAAAGCAACAGATCGACTACTTTGGTTTTCTATGATAATTTATAAAATTCGGTTTCGCTGATAGATTCAGTGAGACAAATTTTACCCTATAAATCAGTATTCAGATATCGAACGCAGCTGCACTTTAATTGCAAATCGAATTCTGAGACCTGCTAGGCTGCTACCAATTTCAGAAGTGTTTAGTTACAGATCCATTCGCTATGTGACGCTGGTTAATAATAATATATGCGTAATTCGCCAGGTGTCGCAGGCTGGGCGGTATTGCCCACAACTTCACCAGACGCAGTTACAGTCAGAATGCGTTGCGATATGTTGAAATTTTTGCTGGCCTAATGAATTACCTCTCTATGTTTTTGATATAATATAGGAATCATCTAAAAATGAGTTATATAAATGCCAAGAAAAATTGACTTCAGATGTTAGTATCTGATATTATATGAGAACTAACCGTAAGTAAGGAAGTAAATTCTCTTTGATTTATATAGCGTGTGAGAGGACCTTTCATAGTTTCCCTTCACAGTTGCTGTCAGTCGCAGGCGCAGACTTATATTAGGCCGCTAGATTCGAGCCCCCCACACTTTTTGAGGTGCTCGGCAAGGGGAGGGAAAGCATGAAGATTGGGCTTCCGCTATTTCATCCACTTTGCGCAATCGGGTGACATATTTTTACGGAGGTACGCCAAAATCTCAGTTTAGAAAATATTATAAAGAATTTTATTCGATTCGACTAAACACTCTAGAGTCTAGACTACAGATAGCGTCTCCCTCTCTCCTATATCCCCCTCTATCCCCTCTCTATCTATCTATCTATCTATCTATCTATCTATCTATCTATCTATCTATCTATCTATCTATCTATCTATCTATCTATCTATCTATCTATCTATCTATCTATCTATCTATCTATCTATCTATCTATCTATCTATCTATCTATCTATCTATCTATCTATCTATCTATCTATCTATCTATCTATCTATCTATCTATCTATATGTATGTATGTATGTATGTGTGTGTGTGTGTGTGTGTCTAACTATGTATCGCTTTCTCTTTCTCTGGTACACCTAAGTGTAATCAAACACCGTTCGGGCTGGCCAGATTCTTTCTCCCTCCCTCCTCCCTCCCTCCCTCTCTCCCTCCCTCCTTTTCTTACATCCATTCCTCTCTGATTCCCCTCAAATAGGTTCAGTGCCCTCAGGTTTTCCCACCACCATGCTGTCAACGTTTATGATTTGCTAAGAAAAAATCCCAAGCAGCCTATTACGTCGAGTGGATGGATGGATGGATGGATGGATGGATGGATGGATGGATGGATGGATGAATATAGGAGATATCCCTTGCGCTGCGTCCTGTCAGTTCAGAGACTGTCTGATGGAACGGTGGAACGCGGTTCCATGCTTTCAATCAACCATTTCGCCCCATCGCCCCTACCATCCGACCTCTGACCCTAGCGCTGGTAGCTATATACTTGTAAGCGTCGCGTAAAGTACGTAAATGGCTCGGGTATTCATTTTTAACGGTTATTCCCTAATTTTTCTAGCGCTGGATTATAATTTACTCTCTACGACATTCGATAGCACCGGGAGGGGGAGGGAGTCGATGTTTTGCGGAATTCGTCTTATAAACTTTTGGGGGGAAGGTTCGATTGACGTCTGGCCAGGTTCGGAATGTCGCCAGTTTTACGCAAAAAGCTGAAGCGGCAGTATGATGTATTAAGGACGCGAAGAAGGATTTCCCAAAACCCGGCACCGTCGGGGAACCAGTCTCGCCGTTCTGGTTTTATTTACGGCGACATGGAACCAGCGCACCTGGTTTTATTTACAGCGTGAACGCTTACACGTGACATAGCCTGAATTTTTTTTAGATCTATGGATTTATCTATGTAACACTCAGACAACCATACAGTACTTTCATAGACTCCGTGTTAGCATGATTCTGAAGCTTCCAGTAAGTAAGTAAGTAAATAAGTAAAAATCTCGTGAATTTATGTAGCGCTGTGTGAGTAGTAGGCTACCGCAGTGTCTGCCTTTATTCTTAGTAAGCGCTTAGAAGTAAATTCTTGTCTATGTTTAGGCACTCATCTATTGACTCTGATGTGTCGTTGCCATTTCTTCGTGGGATATCTCGTCATTTCTCGTCATGCGTTTGAACGTCATAGCGACAGCATAGAAACGAGTTAAATGATTGATTAATGGGGTTGGCGCGAAAGGGCGTCAAGTTGTCAACCCTGTGTGGTTGTTGGGCTGTTGGCATATCACTCACATATCAGAGCTGAAGTGGTAGGCCTAAAGAGGACGTATACATTATGGTGTGTGTGTGTGTGTGTGTGTGTGTGTGTGTGTGTGTGTGTGTGTGTGTGTAGTTCAGTAGTACGTTGTGTTCTTAACTACACTAGAGACCTGTTTGAAGCCAACACTATACAATGCCTCAGTGCTTATCTTTAGACAAGATTACAGCGTTGCCAATCTGATTGATAGTTGATAAGCTGTCAGGCCTCAAAACTAAGTCATCATATATCTATCCTGGTAGAGCTTTATGATTTATGACGCACTGACATTCATTGCAGGGACGTCATGTAGTATTTAGTTTTTTACATGTCCTAAAGGAGCGCCTGATATGATGTGGAGTAGTCTAATCTGAAAAGTAACTAACCGTTATAAACGGCTGACGAGCAAAAAAAAAAGGTCGTCAACTTTTTCACAAACTTGTAACTTGTCAGGTCAAAAGTGTTTTGCCCCCCCTGACCTGAAAAACAGTGAAATGACGTCTCTGATTCATTGTCACCCTCCCCCGTTTCTTAGAAATAAAATGGGAAAAGCACTTCAAATGTCAACAGTTCTACAGAATGGGGTATATAGGATGTACGTATATGGCGTCTATAGGCCTAGATACACAGATTTTGAAAGTTGTTTGCGTTTTATTGCCGTTTAAATTTTCCCCGTCGTATGACTAAACTAGTTCTTCTCGCTGGGTCCCAAAAATACGGGGGGGGCTCCAGTGCCGGATTAAGGATTGCGGGGCAGAGGCCTGTTAATTTCTGGGGGGCCAAAAAACGTTCGTCAACTTCGGCAGCGTTCAGAAGTTTAAGTTTAATCGGAAATCGTTTTCCGCTAAAATTCTTGTTATAGGTCTACTTTTCTCGTCAAGAGAGTTTTAGTAAATGATTTACTGTAGGACATAAAGCTGACTGAAAGCAAAAAACTAGGCCTATTTAATAACTCGACATGAGACACTCTGCTGTAGGCCTACTGCCCGTCTGTCCCACTCTAATGTGTTATACCGTAGGCCCTACAAGATTGGACAGGCCTGCAGCGGGTCAGCAATTAGAGAGTAATGCCCAAAAATAATGAAAATAATGACCAGTCTTAAAATTTTTCATCTGTTCGTTTGTGACCGGTGTTGAATCGGGGCCGGAGGTTGCAGCCCCCAACACTGCCCGGGTTTATCCAGGCCTGGGGCCTCCTCCTCTCCCCCTCCCCATTTGAAACTTCCACCGTGCACAAACAAGCCGCTCGCACGATTGGTCGACACGCAACCGTTGTCTCGAATCTGATTGGACAGCGAACAGTGCAGCATTCCTTCCGATTGGTCGTCGGCCGCGCATGCGCACACTTTGCCGACGTCATTATTAGACGCTCGGACACTTAAAACAATGGCGACCGAAGAGGAGACGAGGACTAATCGCCGTTTTTTAAGCTCTCGACCAGGCCGTCTCCCACCCCGTTCCTTCATCCGTCCCTCTGTCCCTTGGGACGTGCTTTCGTCCCTTCGCAGATGACAAAGACGATAAGAGGCGCTTGGCCATTGACGATTGCGCGCTAATTAATATTCATTCTCCGGCCGTGTTCGTGTGTGTGTGAGTGTGTGCGTGTGTTATTTTGATACTCGCTTTGAGTAATGTAAGTGTACCTGCGCTACTGTTGTCAAGTACTCCGTCACTGACTGCGTGTCGGTGGCCATCGGGGGCAGAATTTGAACCTTCCAAGTCTCAAAGTCCGTCGCGAAATCTATCGCCTAGTCATGAATATTGGCCAGGGGTCAACTCTCGGTTGGATACAAGGTAACACTTTCTATCTGTCTCGCTAATATGTTCTCATCCAAACCGAAGACCAGTTAATGGATAGTTATTTGACCATCGCGTCTTGTCGAAACATTATAGGCGTATAGCCTACGATAATAATGTGTTTTCTTATAACTTACCTGGCAAGATGATAGGCCATAATGGCGTTGCGTTAATTCTGAGAGAAATCCAAAGCCAAAGGAGTGGGATAAGTGTGTGCATAGGTGTAAACTTCTAGTAGGTCGCGAGGTTCGAGCCCCCAGTCTTTGCGCGGCTGAGCACCGGAAAGGGGAAGGAGAGAAATGTAGGAGTTGGACTCCCACTTTTTCATTCAAGTTTACGCCTATGAGAGTATGGCATTTCCGAAAAGGCGTCTTGTCAATTGGAAGATTTATGACAATTATTCTAATGTTGAGCTTTCGGCGCTAATCTTTTGGCTAATCTTTGAACGGCTGAAGCTCAGAAAGTCTGTTTGTCTCGTGTAGCCTACCATGAAATCTGCGCGTCTGTCAAGTTTCTTGTTCGCCTCTCGTGTCCCCGTTAATGCCCTGAAAGTCTCTGGGGTCGGATTAAGGGGCGGGATGGTGTCTTTTGTCTGCAAGGGTTTGGCGATTCACGTGACGATCAGAGGTCAATAGCTGGGTCGAAGGTCGAAGGTCAGACGCCTCTCTAGAAGTTCATGTTGTGCCGTTCTGAGGCTTGAAGAGACGTCTGTTTTCTTTAAATTTCTGGACTTCGATGCTTTGTATGGTCTGTGTTTGAGACGGTTTAATTTTCTCATGATGTTAGGGTTAGGATTCTGTGTATTGCCACCAGTGTTTTATACAGGCCTGAAAGGTGAAGTCCCCCATCCCCACACAAAAACTACAAAAATCACCCCAAAAATTGCAGCACTGACACAAAATTTTGCATTGAACTGTGTCTCTTCCAGGGTTATTTTTAGGATTGTGAATTTGAGGGGTGTCGGGAAAATTTGGGGAGTGTCATTTGGGGGTCTCTGCCGAAAAAGTCTGACAGGCAAAAAACCTTATCAAGTTTCAAAAAAAGGCCTGACAAGCAAAAGAAAAGGTAATCCATGGCTCAGATTGCGGGGTGGGCGTTAGGGGATATCGGTCTCAAATTCGGGGGTGTTGGGGTGTCAAAATATCTCTGAATTGGAGGGTGTCGGTCTCAGATTGGGGAGGGTGTTGGGGGTGTTAGGGGTGAGAAATATCCCTGGTCTCTTCCCCTCCAGCCAAGTCAATTTGCCCTCCAAAGGCCTGGGGTTTGGATAAAACACTGGTTGCCACCCGGCTTAAGACAAGTTCTCAGGCATCGTGCGCTTATTTGGTCTTTCTCCTCTCGATTTCTTCCACTTTTAAATTCCAAATGTTGTCACTTTATAATACTTAGAAACTGAATTTGCAGCTAATGATCATTGGTGTATTGGTGTAGCCACGGGAAAGCACGCGGGCGGCCCTCTATTCTGACCGGACCCGGCATGAGATTTGTCCAAAACCGGTGAGTAGTTGATGCCACTTGGTGGTGGTGGTAGAGGGCAGAGTTTAAAGCGTTTGAAACGACGACCCTTTTTGCTTGTCAAGACTTTTAGGCCGAAAAAACCGGAGAAAGTCGGTGTCCCCCATTGTGAAATCCTGGCTACGCCACTGCTGAGGATCTCAGATAACCATACTGTCTTGGTCTTAGAATTTTTATTGATCACCGTGATTACGATTTTCTAGCATCTCTGTTATACAGCAATGCAATAATAGGTGGTTCATTGGCCACGCGATGATTTAAATTGGGTCCACTTTAATTTCATTAGATTAATTTAATTGGGTCCACTTTCGGGTCAGAAAATTACATTAAATTATCCGGTTAACAAATTTTTAATTAACAAATCGTGACTTTTCTTGCCACAACATGAAAACTACAGCTGCACTTTCTTGCTTTTATTTATGCGAACTGGTCTATGACAGGGTTTCTCAAACATTTTGGAACCGCGGCCCTCTTCAACGGTCTTGTAACGTGCCGCGACTCTAATCATGGCATGTAATAGCCTATAAAAAATGAAAATGCATTTGGCTATCTGGCGAACGTTAGAATAAACGAACCTTCTGAGTTTTGACTAAAAGGCCAAACAAAAGCTCTGACTCAATTCGAATGAAAATATGGCAAATATATTAGGCAGAATTATTTAAATTTTTGCGAAATAAGTCAAAAGGAGAGACATGGGTAATGGAATTTCTTGAAAATTATCTTTTTTAAAATTTTGCAAGAAACATACCTTTGTTACGCGTCTTAAAAATTCTATAGTAGGGCAAAATCGCTTACCGCTAGGTTTTCTGTATTCCTGAAACCTATTCGGCAAATTCTCTATTGTTAGTGGAGTAGAGCAAAATGGTCGGAATACGCTTTTCTTGCGAAGTAAGATTAATTTTTACAAGTACTATAGGATAGGATCTCCTAAACTTTATGGGACTGCGACCACTTCAGCGGCTTTGTAGCATGCAGCGACCCTGCAAACTTATTGTCAACTAAAATTGGATGAAACACTAATCTTTTTAATATAAGCCGTGTATGGAGAATTGCAGGCGTATAAATCAAGACCTAAGTCTACTTGCAAATTCCAAGGCTTGTGACATTGTTATATAGATAATTAATAGGTTAGAAAATGGCACTTTTGAATCTAATTTCACACTACCCCGCGACCCATTAGACTGAAGTTGAACCCTGCGACCCACTTTTGGGTCGCGACCAACAGTTTGAGAAAGACTGAACTCTATGATGTGCTCAAAGTCGGTTTTCTCAGTTTCATGTCTTTCTACGCGGAGTAGTGAGTAAGATCACATAGTTTTCTGTCACCCCTTTCAAGTGGTGACCAGAGCGTCTGTCCTACGTGCCATACCCTGGGTACGCCACTGTCTAGTGAACCAAGCCTTCAGAGTGTTTGAAATAGATTAAAGAAGTTTCTTACAGAGCTTCTCTGAATTGACTGCCAGTGTGGCAAACGACTGACAGTATGGAGATCATAAATACTTATTGATATCTTACGAATAGTACTGTAGGCCTTGTAGGTCCTATAAGTATGGGTGGCGAAGATGGGACAAACAGAAAATTCGAGTATCTTTAGTAGGTATTTGTCTAGCGCCTGTTAAAGTTATTACTCAAATATATTGTGATGGTAATCCATGCTGTAGTGAGTGTAATCTACTTATGAAATTTATGACCGCCTATTGGACTATGACGCCACACGCTCAAAGTAATTTATGGCATTAGTTAAAATATGTAATCTTATGTGTTTAAAACAGCGGCTCTTAACCTTTCTACGATTACGTACCCCTGAAACAAGTATAAGAGAGCGAAGTACCCCCTACCAGCATACCTTATCACAGGACAAAAGTGCGCAATATATTGAAAATAATTAAAACCTGAAATAATTATAAACTGCAACAAACATCTGTCAAAGATTGTGCACATACCAGAAAGTGGGATTTTTCTTCAGAATTTCTAATTTAGTACAAAAATGTCTACAGTATTTGTATAGTACACAGGGTAAATTGTAGTAAAAGTCTAAACAGACTTTATTTCAGGATTATTCAGTACCCACTCAACGTCCTTCAAGTACCCCCAAGAGGTATGAGTACCCCTGGTTAAGAACCACTGGTTTAAAATATTACCTCGTGCATCGAAAAATATGCATGGAATACGCCTTATGTATTTTGAAATATATTATATTATAACCGGGACTTTCAATATCGCTACTGCTATCATATTACCCTTCACCACATTAAATTTGCAATTGAGGAAGTACAGTATGTGAATATACCTTTCACTTGCAAAAATATCATTTGAAATGTTCCGTTGGTTTTTGCACTATGCTGTAGGGATATTGTATAATATCTGTCAATCCCGAACGATAGAGGAGAATAAATTTAATGTGAGCTAATAATTATAATCTCTTTTCATAAGCGAATTTCCGTAAATAGAGCAGTGGCAACAGTATGAGTTGTTCCAACGCTTGCAGAAAAGATTTTAATTTCAGATTTCCGAATGAATGTTTTCGATTTGAAAAATACGTTTCAATGTTACAAGTATGCGAGATGGAGTAACATGTTTCAACGCTGCCACTAACGTAAAGTATGCTTTTATAAAATAGTTTTGGCTTTTAAAAATGAATTACATATACTACCGAAAAGAAAACAATTTGTAAATGAATGTGAAACCCTATAAGAAATAAACTTGTTTTCCCCTAGCATGGATTCACTTTAGAAAACTATTCGACATAGTCGTACCTGTGTAATATACCTTTATATTACCTGCCATCGCACCTGTGTGTGTGTGCGCGTCTGTGTGGCTGGCGGAGTATATATGTGAGTGGCACTTCACGTCCGCAGTTATCAGAAGATAAACATATCTTGGTCTTTGCATATCTGCGAACCTGTTTAAACATTTCATTATCGCCAGAAGAGAGAGAGAGAGAGAGAGAGAGAGAGAGAGAGAGAGAGAGAGAGAGAGAGAGAGAGAGAGAGAGAGAGAGAAAGAGAGAGAAGAGAGAGAGAAAGAGAGAGAAAGAGTTTTATGAAAATTGTTATAAATTGGGTCGGTGAGTAAGGAGGATGGGTGAGTTTTTGGAGCTAAAAATCGGGGTGGGGTGGTGAAGACGACTTAAGATGCCCACGAGTTGCATAAATTCAGGTTTACAACTTCATTTCGCCGCTAATGTTGGCACGATCCTCTCGAACTATTTTATACTACCTGTACAGGTGAAGAAACGCGATTTACCTTAATGCATTCGCACCTTTCCATTTATGTAGCGCTTTAAAGAAAATAATCGCTAGATGGCATCATGGCAGCCAACGCAGATGCAGTCACGTGAGACCATGTAGTGTATAAGTACAAATTAGCATATGCGCTATATGAATTGAATAATGACGCTTTAAAAATCATAGACAATCATAGACAATGACGTTAAAATTTATGAAATCCGTAATTGATGGCGTCATAAACGGTTGTCATGGTTACAACCCTTTCGTCTTTTTCAATATTACGAACATAGAGATGTCATTTATATACGCTCGGCGCCAAAATTCATTTATATAGAGCACTATACGCCAAAGACACCAGAATCTTCTTATTTTGTCCAATGCTCTTTTTTCTTCTTATAATCTGCGGCGCACAAGGCCAAGGGAGCACATTAACAGTTGTTTTATCGCCGTGGCCGTAAAGAAGACAGCGTGTATCGAAAGGACGCCGCATAAAGTCCCATTAATTCCCTTTGTTGTGAGCTTTAATGGACGTGTAAATTCAGCGAACAGTTTAATATGAGTAACTCATGACCGAGTTCCATGCATGCGAATTAAGAAAACCCAGAATTCATCGCTATTTTAGGACCGCCGTGCAAATATTCGAAGCTGGGTCGTGATTGGCGTAGGCCTACTCCCCCACGACCCTCCCCCACCTTCTTCTCACATGCACATAAACAAGCTCTTGCCTTACATCATTAATATCAAAGTTGTCAGCGATGATAATGCCTGTAGTGTTACCACTGCCGCTTTTATAATGATTCTGGTCACAAGATTTCGATCTCTCAAAAGAAATTCCGCGGGGTGGGACTGCACCCGTCCAAAGTTTGCGAACTACAGTCTAGGGTGGGGGCAGAACAGGCAAACCGATTTTTGCGTCCACCGTTTGGTTACCTCTACGCACTCCGGAGTCTGTGAAACTCGTTTATTTTATAGGAAGAGATATGGTTTGCATTTTGTAAAACGTTAAAAGTTGCGTGTATGGGAAAATTATATATATATATATATATATATATATATATATATATGTCTAAAAGCGCAGTGACAGAGACACTTGGAGATACAAACAGCAGTACAAACAGCAGGATACTAATATCAGAAGTCGATCTATAGATAACTGAGATCGTATTTGCTCGCTGACTGCTGATCTGTTATCAGATAACACCATCAAGCACTGTCCCAAGCAACACACGCTTTTATTGTCCTAATCAATGCAATGGTAAGATACAACTGTGTAGCCTATTGCCTGATTCTATTATTTGGATACGCTGTAGCCCGTTGAATTTGTAATATGATGTAACATTTCATGCGTGTATTATTGTCCTACGATGAAAATATTATAAAGAGAAGCCAAGTGAAAAATGCAGGTCAAAATGTTTATTACTAAAATACTTGTCCCCCCCGGTAGAGGCTACGTTCTTGCTCCCCCCACACTTGGCTACGCCAATGGTAATGACGATAAGGCATGTGACCCCGAGATTCAGACCAAATACTGTAGTCATGTGAACGAAGCGTTATGACCCGACCCAGAAAATTAATCACGTGATCGTTATTTGATCTAAAGTAGGTGCGATTAGTAAGACGGCTTCACTGACCATCTGACTGACAATAGTCGCAATACACAACACTATGGAACCCTAAATTGGACTAGGGCCTAATCGATAAAAGTCAACAATAGAACTGTTACCAATGGTGTTTTTCTGCACATGGCGGAAAATACAGTTATTTCAGAACAGTGGAATCTGAGATATAGGGTGGCACAAGATTTTTTTTTGAAAGATTTAGAGAAAATGCAGGGGAAAGTGTTCGGTCTAAAAATTTTGGTCAAAAGATTTAGAGTTGACGACTGTCATTTATTGGGAGAAATTTTTAAAAATGAAAACACAACAGGTTTTAAAGTCTAAAGTGTTTAGCTTTCGGAGTTGTTCTGGGTGGGGGTGAAAATGCTATCAGAATTATTGAATTGCGCACATTATTATTATTATGTGAAATGTTTTATCGGGACTGGCTGACTAACTAACTAGACTAACCAAAGAGAACTTCTATAGCGCCATGTTGTCAGATCCAATGAGTCGGTTTGAGTTCCAGGAAGTGGACCCTAGTCCTAGAATACCAGGGCTCCTGTACACGATCATGGAAAACATGATTACCGCCGTTTACCGGTAGAGCTGTTTCTTTTCCGTAGATTTGATATGGCTTATCTCATTGTAATCTACTGTGGTCATTCGCATAGTTAATGTGACTAGTCACGCGTCATGTATATCTTACTGTGTGTCTGGTGACGTCATGCTGACGTATGTATGGGTCATTTAGTTTATTGGTCTGATATTTTTAACCCTGCGGGAGTTTCAATAAATGCATTAAAAGTCAAATTTGTTAAATAACAGCTCTTTAAAATGTCTGATATCTAAATTTTGCAATGTCCTCTAATAAATATATCTCTATGCAAATTCCGATAGTGCCTTGCTGCAAATTAAAATATACAATTGACAAAGTATTCTTAAGGAGAAGTTCAGATTTGAAAATTTGAACTCCCACAATTCCTACCTGCTTCGGTGTTCACGGACACCACCAAGGGCATGTAGGTAACTCCCATCGGTAACTTACTCCGATATAAAAATAGCATATTTGTGTGAAAGATCTCGAATTAATGATGTTCGATCTTTAAATGCAGCACCTTCGTTGCCACAATGGCGTATGTTAGGCGTTTGAAAGGCATGGCGGGTTCGCCGCTGCTCTATATAACAGGTGTCCTTTGAAACAGAGTAAAGGTTTGATGCAAAGGACATGCGATGATGAGTGACGTGGTACATTGGACGGACGAATCTGACGCCATGTTTTCTAGATATGAGTAGTGGCTGTTGGACTCACTCGTTTAATGCGATTGAAATGTTGACTGACTGACTGACTAAATGATCTTATAGCGCCGTTTTAAACGGTGCATTTGACATCAGTCGATGGTCGCTTCCAGTGACGTAGCCAGGATTTTCTGAAGGGGGTTGTGACCACTACCGAGAGAAATTCCGGACCCCTGTGCAGATCAAGTGTAGAAAAGTGGTTTTGTCAGTCTTTTCGAGAATTGTTAAGACATAAATATTATGGTAGGCCCTATTCCATGTGTTAAACATTTTAAGAAACATCAAAATTTACTGAGAATTCAATACACTGATACTTTATGTATGTTTGTAGCTATTAGAACACACTCAGCACAGAATAATAATTCACGATGAAATAAATTTTTGGTCGGCCAACTAAAGAGGGGTTTAACTCCCAAGCCTCCTGGCTACGACACTGGTCGCTTAGAATTAGACTCTTTATCTCTTTGGTCAAATTACATTTTCGTAGTCGCCGGAGGGGGTAGTAGACACGCCCCGTGCCCTCATGTGTCCTGACACGGGTATTTTTGCGAAGGTCATGTCCCTATGTGTGTGCGGACACGGGTTTTTGACTATGAAATAAATACAATTATGTCAGAATCCCAGAATAGCATTCCCGTTAACATCCAGCTTATCTTTCACAATAGCACAAGTTCTACTTATAGTCAGATTTGGCTGCGTAATTAATTTTTATGTTATAATGTAGGTCTATATTACAATGTCATAGAGTAAGTTATAGATATACATGATATACGCGCGTTAAATAAAATTAATGTTTAACGGATGTTTCAGGCAGTGACATAGACTAGGAGATTTGAATTTTTAGCAGTTTAAATGATTTTAAAATTTCGAATTTGCTTGAAATTTGATAATTTTCTCTATTGTTCTTGTAAGACGCAGTTGAGTCTTCTTGCGAATCTCGTTTTCCCAGCAATTAGGACACTGCCGCTTTTCTTATCAGTTTTGCGCCACTGGGTGGTAGGTACTTTGGGCCAGTTTGGGGTAGGAAGTACATGAGATTGGGGATAATTGAAAAAAGTTGAAAGCGCTTAATAGGACGACGTTTCTGTCTCGTCAACATTTTTGTTTCCAAAAAGTCAATGTGCCCCTCCTTATTCGGGAATCCTTGCTACGCCACTGCCAACTCCAACCAGTCAGTCCGTTTAGATGCTAGTAGATATCATAGCGGGTACTTAAAGTATCTTGATTGAGCTGTTGACATGTCGACGACGACAAAGGTGATGACGACGACGATAATAATCATGATGATGGTGACGACGAAAGCAATGTTTATTGCTTCGAATGGTAAATAATCGCGTTACATTCTCCGCCACAAGAGCAGATCAATTATTAAGGCTATTAATACCTCGTGACTTAAGGATTACGTCATCGGAGTTATGCTAAATGTAGCACAGACTATTCACCTTCCTTCACAGAGTAAATAAAGCTTTTTTACAGCTCATCACTGGAAGAATAAAAGTTTCAAATGATGAGTACAGAGATACCATTCCCAACACGTCTAAATTAGGAGAAAATCTTGCTGTCTTCCCGCAGCATGCATGCCCCCCACCCCACCCCCCAGTCATGCAATGTGAGGCCCAGGGAAGCTGTTCCCATTTCAAAGCAGATTTTGCGATCTCTAATTATCTAATATGAGGAGACATTTTTTTTGTGGGGTACATGACAGGCTGTTTAGAAATGAGCAAATAGTCACGTGTCTTATTATTGTTATTATAATTATTTAATATTGATTATTCCCACCAAAGCCTCTATTTCTGTATTGGAATGGGGAGGGGCACGACCCTGGATAAGCGAGTTAAGCAAACTGGAACCAGCGTGTATACAATGGCGAAAGAATACGGACAGCAGAGGACCAGCGCACCAATCACTTATCTCTTGTCGTACGTTTCGTTACCTGTCTGTATATGCTTGTTTGTTTCTTTGTCCGTCTGCCTGGTTGTCTTCGTCTGGAAGCCTGAACATTTAAATACAATGCCCGACTGTAGCGATTGAGTGTGACAGGGCCTTGAATACGCGGGGGTCTGTTTGACGTTTATCTTTTCGACTGATTACAAAAGCAGATAATGTATGATCCCATTGTGGGGAGGGGGTGATGTCCTTCACCGCCCCTCCTCTTTTTCAGTCCACCTTACCCCCTCACTTTCTCCACACCATCAAGTGTAACGAAATCGACGATTTTCCCATGCTATTACACTGACTCGGGGATTGATACTTTTACAAGTTCTTTGATTGGTTCTTCTTTGACTGGCTCTTTGGCTGGTTCTTTGACTAGTTCTTCTTTGACTGTCCTTGCAATATTGAGGGATGGACAGATATTTAAGATCGCATAGCGCCACTTTGTTCAATTAGTAAAAAATGTAAATCAATTGTAACTGACTGAGCACAACCAGTTTAGGCATCTGTGACCTGTCTGCCATTCTGTCTGTCTGTCTGTCTGTCTGTCTGTCTGCATGTATGCCTATCTATCCGTCCATCGGTGTGCCTGTTTCTGCCGTCTCTTCTTACCATGTATTTAAGCTATGTCATCTCGTGGATAATTTAATTAGCTTCTGAATGCATTTTAAAAAATGTTTTGCTAACTCAAATTTCGTGAATGATATGTCTTTGACGCCTATTACCGTACTCTACTTGAGAATTTCCACTAATGAGAGATCGAGAAACACGCGCTCATAAATCTCACATGTCAGTCAGTCCGCAATTGGTTTTGGTAATTTTTGGATCTTTGTTTGGCGCTTCATAATTTTCAGCTTCACAGCCATGATAAATTCGGTTTCAGACGAAAAATATCCTTCTATAGACTTCATGCACTTACGAAGAATTTTGCATGCGACTGTGTTCGTTTAAAAAAACATTAAAACATTTAAAAAATAACCGTTGTGAAAAGTTCCTATAAATAAATCTATTAGATTGGAATTTGTCTACAAACTTAGTAATTTTTTTAAACATGTGGTGTGAGTCTTGCAGTATATATCGGGGATGCATTGGTTTATGTAGCGACGTACCGTGTGCATGAATATATAAATTACTAGTAAGTAAGTAAGTAATTAAATAATATATAAGTAAGTAAATAGGGCCTAAATATAAGTGTGACATGACCTACCATATATATATATATATATATATATATATATATATATATATATATATATATATATATATATATATATATATATATATATATATATATATATATATATGGTAGGTGAACTGCACTTAGTTCTAGTGCTTTGAAAAAATAATATGGGACTTTGATCATTGGCTTGCATGTATATTAGGCATTGTTACACCTTTGATGGCCATTTTATTGCCGTTCGGTTTTCTGTTTACTCGCGGATTCAGATGTTTTTTAAAATAAATCCGTCGCTGTTCTTGTACCTGTCCCGGTATGTCCAGGTGTCACTTCGGGTGTTGCCAGGTCACTCCGCGTATAACATTCCGCCTGACAACGATGACTTGCACAATTTGAATCCGTAATGCCTCGTAAAGTTTTATTGGATATCGAATTCTTTTCATCTGATCCTACCTATACTGATGGAGTCCAGTGTATAAGCGACACGGGTTCCATTTGTGTATCGCTTAGTGTACATATATGCGCGCCTGTATGCACTGGCGTTAACTTGGATGAAAAGTGGTGGGGGAGCTCGTATACCTACCCCCTAGTGGCCTATGAAAAAGTGGGGGAGCTCGTATACCTTTCCCTTGTAGCCTGTTAAAAAGTGGTGGTGGGGGGTCTTGAATCTAAAGCCTAGAGGCCTTCTAGAAGTTTATGCCTATGCTTGTGCACGCGTCTATTGGTGCGTGCACGTGTGGCCCTTAAGAGATACGATGACTTCAATATTTTTATCTTCTTTATCTTGATACTTCTTCATAAGTGAAGATTCATTAATTAGATTTAGATAAACGAATTCATGCTTGCATATAGGCCTATACGTATATATATATATATATATATATATATATATATATATATATATATATATATAGTAAGTCAATGTCAATGGTGTAAATTCTCTGGGGGTGGTCTGTGTCTTTGCTAAAGACTTATATTCGTTATCAATGATAAATCGCGGCAGAGATATAGACCTATCTGTTGTTTCTTCTGCAGTGATTGAATTCAGACCACGGAGGATAAATTTAGACATTAAAAATTAAATACAATTAAGTGCTTCGGTGCTTTTTAAAATTTCGAGCCGAGTAGAATCTGATCTAAGGAATGGCACATCTAGATGTCTTCACTCGAATCTGTTCACAATTTATTCTGGTTGGAAACCCTTCGCATTTAAAAAAGGCCAGCGCGGAAGATGTTGTCATAAGTGAAATAAGAGAATGAAAACGCGCATTCCAAAGTTTTGTTCCTCTAAAACCGACCGAGCCTTGCTGCCTAACACAGTAAAGCCAGAGGCGCAGAAAAACATTGAAGAGGTTAACTCAAAATGGATCTAGTTTCGTTAATTTAGGTTAGGTTTAGTGGGGGTTTAATGTCGCCTTGAAACGACTTATTTAAAAAAATTATTGAACATACTAAAGTTCTGACGTTTACGTCATTAGGAGGTCACGTGACAGCACCAAAGACAACAGATTAATCTGATTTTATTGCGCTATACAAGACGACGTGTCCTATGTCTGATTGTTGGCGGGCAGACTGTAAGACGTATTGTTGTAAAATATTCTTTCGAACAAGCTTTGCGTGACGATGATGATTAAGACGATGAAGAGTATAATGAAAATGATGAAGATGATGACGAAGATGAGTGGTAGAAAGTGTATCTGGGAATCTGAACCGTGCTCGTCATCTGCCATTGTGTGCCTAGGAGTTCTGGCGCCAGACAGCAAAACGCACATAAATAATAACGAGCTGTGCTGGTGAAGAATCGTTGAAGGTCTGCCCTGTGACACCTTCTACATCTGCCTGTGTATTGCTGCGCGCGCGCGTGTCTGTGTGATTTAGCTGGGAGTACATAGCAGGTTTTCGTATTTATTTTGCCCGAAGTCTGTTTGTTGGCCACTAAGGGTTCCGTGAGTGGCCAGAGACAAGAGGTATTTGAAACGTATGCGTTGATTTTGACTGGTAAGTAAGTAAGTGAGCGAGTAAGTAAAGCATCGCTTCTTGTTGGGTTTGAAGTTGGATAAGAGATGTGAGAGTCCTGCCCACATTGTGTGTGTGTGCGCCATGATTCAAGAATGCATGGACAGCAATTTTAAAATGTCT
The DNA here is from genome assembly GCA_018105865.1 of Metaphire vulgaris. Taxonomy (NCBI): domain Eukaryota; kingdom Metazoa; phylum Annelida; class Clitellata; order Crassiclitellata; family Megascolecidae; genus Metaphire; species Metaphire vulgaris. Next base: position 36,236,542 of record CM030832.1, on the reverse strand, counting down.
ATATGTCTAGGCTATAGTCTGCATCGTACCACCGCGTAGTCATTTATATAATAATAATAATAATAATGATGATGATGATGATGATGATGATGATGATGATGATGATGATGATGATGATGATGATGATGATGATGATGATGACGACGAGGTTTGGAGTGGTTCAATAGGATCTGCCCTGTGTGTGATCCACTATGTTTCACACATCCATTCACTCACATTATGGTCTTGTCGTGTAATCTTATTCTTTGCCCTCTTGTTCTCTCGTAGGTTTGTTTCAGTAGGCCTATTATCTTTTTGTCTTTGCATCTACAAATAACACAACTTTGCAGTAGCCTATACAGTACAATGTCATAAATTTCTTCATCAGTTACTGTTTAACTTCCACAATACTTTATCTGCAGCCTAATAGCTATACAAAACCAATCTAGTATAGGGATACCAGATCAGTTGGAAAGAATTTAAGGGCACATTTAAAAACATTGGCTTATCACACTTTTCAGGACGTTAAGGAAGCGCAAAAACTTGTGGTGACTTTTTTGCTTATCGGACTTTTTAGGACGTCAAAGATGCAAGAAAAAAATCACAAAAACTAATGATGACCTTTTTAGCAATCAATATCAATCAATTACAAAATCCTTTTAATCTAGCGTAATGTCTAAAATCGGTGTTCACTATTTTAAATTAAATTTAAGGACATTTTGTGTCCTTATTAAGGACAAACGCCCTTAAGGACTGGACCACGGAATTTAAGGACTGTCCTTATCATTTAAGGACGTATGGTAACCCTAATCTAGTAGGCCTATCCCAGGTTTGAGTCGAATTGTTGTGTATTGTAGTGTACAATGCGATGTTGTCAATCCTGATAGTTGTAGTTGTTGGTGTCAGTGTCTCTGTCGTGTCAGAATGCGTCGTTTCTGTTTCTGTCGCTCGCGATAAGCAGTGTCACTGCTTTTCTGCCACCACCGACACACGACGAGTAGCGACTTGCTTTGAGAGAGAGAGAGAGAGAGAGAGAGAGAGAGAGAGAGAGAGAGAGAGAGAGAGAGAGAGAGAGAGAGAGAAGAGAGAGAGAGAGAGAGAGAAGACTTGCGCTAATCTCGCCACATCTTGATGATCTACCGATGATAATGATTGTAAAATTTGCAACCTGAAGAGTCACTTTATTACATTCTCTCGTCTTGAGAACAGCGCCATTTTTATCAATCTGTGTAGTCCTATTGTAGCTTAGCCCCAGGGCAGTGTGTTTACGGATTGCATAGTTGAACCGCCACCCTCTCCCGTCGCGTCGTCTGATATTGTCCTTACGCCGCGCGGTGGAGACACCACGGTGGCATCTCGTGTGTCTTCGAGTCCGTCGCTAGAGGGAGCCTCGTGCATCTGGGACGACCCGTCGTATTGGCCCGCTAGCGGAGCCCTTGCAAGTGGGAGGGGGGCCCGACGGGTATCGTAGGTCGCTTGCTCGCTAGCTCGGCAGGCGAAGAGCGTGAGTAGTTAAGCGGTGTAAGTTAACTTCTAGTTGAAACTCCGATAATAAGCTCGACTGCAGAAGAGGAAGAAGAAGAAGAAGTGGCAGTTGTCGCAGCGAAATGAAGATACCGGAATTTCAAGACCTTATGGATATTCACTCAGACTGTCTGCTGCAAGGTATTACCATACAGGACTTTACAACTAACATCAAATCATTAAAATGTCATCTTAGATGGATGGATAGACAGACAGATAGATAGATACAGTAGAACTTCGTTTTAACGGACGCGATTATAACATAAGTTACTCGGTTACTGCATAGCGTACCGCAATGTACGGTCCCGTGTTATGCGCTACAGTATTGGATGGTATTAGATATAACGCACCTCAGATATAACGTGTCAAATGTGCAGACCCACTAAGACTGTTATAACGAAGTTGTACACTATAGATAAACACACACACACACACACACAGAGAGAGAGATAGATAGATAGAGAGAGAGAGAGAGAGAGAGAGAGAGAGAGAGAGAGAGAGAGAGGTCTCTTTAAGAAAACCATCAGGATTTGGTTTTGCTGGATCTTCTTATGAGTTGAAGACTTTAAGGGTGGTTTTCTAAGGGCGTTTATTATTGTCGGATGCTTTACGTGTTAGGTCTTCTGTTGAAACATTTTACTGCCTGAATTTCCCCTCGGGTTGACAAACCCATCTACGCACAAAGTCAGCGGCTACGAATTCCAGATGTTAAATGCCAACTCTTGGAATCCTACCAGCCACTCTCTGTGCCAACATTCCAATCGATTTTTTTAATTCATCTTGCGAGCGTGCACGTTATAGGATAACTGGAAGATCGGACTGGCTTATTGGATTTGACAATGTGGGATTGCGAATCTACGTTGGAGCGACCATCGACTGACGCCAAGTGAATGACTGAAATGACGCTATAGAAGTTCTTATGTTTGTGAAGTTTCTCGTCAAATTTGGAAGCTATTTCGCCGGGTTTTCTATGATCAGATCGACTGTAATTAGTTAATTTCTTCAATCTTCACCATGTTGAATTTCGGCAAATCTAAGAACGATTCATAATTTCACGTATATTTACGTTCAATGCCGATAGCAGTGACGTTGTCAGAATTCCGGAATAGCGGGGGGGGGTCGTCGACATTTGCAAAAAAGTACGAGCAAAAATAAGTCTTGGGACATTCACGTATATTTCTTTCGATCAAGCTACCTACCCCCTCAAACTTTTCTCAACGGTTTTGAGCATGTCCCAACACTGGTTCCAACCGGAATGATGGCGGAAACCCCGTGCACCCCCGTGGCTAGGCCAAGGGCCGATAATATAACGGCATTAGTTATATATTGCGTAAGCTTATGTGGAAGTTGCTGACTCAGGTGTCGAATTCTCAGTTTAATAGCTGTACGTGGCTGCCTGCCAGAAACGAATACGTGAGAGTGATTTCTCTAGACTCTGTGCTAATTAATCCCACGTGACTGGGAATCACGTGACACAGTAAACACTAAACACTCAATTCTAATTCAAAGCAGAATTAGTTGCGACCGGTCTCAGAGCGCTGCTTTGACTGCGCACGGTCTCTGTCGCGATGCTCGTATCAAGCACTCGGTTGTTGTTACCTGTGGCACGTCACTGTTGCTGTTCATTATGCGATGTCCCTTCCGCTGTAGTGCACTGATTTGACATAGACCACGGATGTTGTCAGGATGTTTGATTGCAGTAAGACGAAAAAGTTAGTAGAAATAGAAATAGTAGTAGTAGTAGTAGTAGTAGTAGTAGTAGTAGTAGTAGTAGTAGTAGTAGTAGTAGTAGTAGTAGCAGTGGTGGTGGTGGTAATGGTGGTGGTGGTGGTGGTAGTGGTGGTGGTAGTAGTAGTAGTAGTAGTAGTAGTAGTAGTAGTAGTAGTAGTAGTAGTAGTAGTAGTAGTAGTAGTAGTAGTAGCAGTAGTAGTAGTAGTAGTAGTAGTAGTAGTAGTAGTAGTAGTAGTAGTAGTAGTAGTAGTAGTAGTAGTAGCAGTGGCAGTAGTATTAGTATAGTGGTAGTAGTAGTGGTGGTGGTAGTGGTTCGTTTCTATAGCCCAAGTTTTAATGCTCAAGGGTAATTAATGGTCACTGGTATTCCAAATCCATCCGCAATAGGTCAGGTAGGTCAGACAAGGCCAAGAGTTTAAGATGGAAACAGCGTTGCTGCTGAGGAAAAGATGAGTTTAAAGTCTAGATTAGAAAGTGTTCGGTTGGTTGGATGCTCTTTGATTTCCTTATGATGAATGAATAATTTGAATATTGCGGATTTGTTCAAAACGTCGTCTGAAAAAGCACCGAACAGTTTGTTAATAAATAATCAATCAAGCAGATGCTGACACTCTGCATAATGAATACGCCGAATTTAAATGAAGCTAGCGTTGAAGCGCTGGATCGTTGCCAAAAGCTTGTTGCTCTAAACTCCAGTGATAATAAGATCGAAGATTTGAGTAATGTAAAACAGTTGACATGTTTTACACCTCTGCAAAATCTTGATTCGCTAGAATGTCCACTATCGTCGGATCCACAACAGCGACGCAGCCCTTGGAGATTCTTTGCTCTGACTGATCTCTGGAATGACCTGGTCTTTTGCGGATGGATTATTTGAAGTACCATCGATTGATACTCTTGCGTATTAGAAATGGTGCTATAAAAGTGCATTATTATTATTATTATTATTATTATTATTATTATTATTATTATTATTATTATTATTATTATTAGTATTATTATTAGTATTATTATCATCATCATCATCATTATCATTATTATTATTAGGAACGAGAGGCACCAGAAAACGATCTAGATCTTCCATTTGAAATTACTCCTGATATGAAAATAAAATGAAGCTAACATTTAATTAATTTTAAACGTTTTGGATTATTAGCTACTATTTGTTTCTATTAAGCTTCATGCTCATGTTATTAGAAATTTTTCTTTAAATATGTATTTAATTCTGAGAGATAGTGAGAGAGAGAAACAGAGACAGACAAGACAGACAGAGACAGAGAGGCGTAAAAACAAAATTATAATAGGTAATTCTGAGTTCTTCATAGTGTTCTCTGCGTGTTTGTCCTCAGAGATGACGGACATGAGTTTCGCCGCGACCATGCAGACTCTCGGCTCCGCGGCCGACGACCCTTCGGCCATCGGCCTGCTGGGGGTCAGTCCCCCGCCGCTCCACCCGGGCGACGGCGGCGGACCGTCGGCGGCGATGCTCAACCCCTTCTGCGCCATCTGCTCCGACCGGGCGACCGGCAAGCACTACGGGGCCGCGTCCTGCGACGGATGCAAGGGCTTCTTCCGACGGAGCGTCCGCAAGAACCACGTCTACACGTGCCGCTTCAACCGCAGCTGCGTCGTCGACAAGGACAAACGCAACCAGTGCCGCTACTGCCGACTGCGAAAGTGCTTTCGCGTGGGAATGAGGAAAGAAGGTAGGAACAGCGGGGATGTTAACAGAGACTCAAGCCCCTTCAAGGCCAGAACCAGGACCAAGGACTCAGCCCCTTCATGGCCAGAACAAGGACCAAGAACTCAGCCCCTTCATGGCCAAAACCAGGACCAAGGACTTGTAACTTGTCCTTAAGGTGTCCTTAAGGTCCGGACCAAGGCCATACAAGGACTAACATCCCTAAGGAGCAGTGGCGTGCAGAGAGTGGTGGGCGCCCGGGGCCGAGTCAAGAAAGAAATTGGTTGACGAGCAAAGAAAGGTCGCCGAGACAATTTTGGTGCCTCCATCTGGTCAGAACCCTGGGCCACCGGCCACCCCTCTGCACGCTCCTGGGTAGGAATCGGTGGTGGTATCCTCTAAAATTCAGAAAACGCCATAATACTGTAATTATTATCAGGCTTAATAAAAAAAATTGTATAGAAAAACAGAGCAAATGCCATTTGCTGATCCCAGATTCTCGAAACTTTACTAAATATTGGAAGGGAGATTTTTGTGGTTCTCTTCTAATTCCTTTCCTTTTAGTATATCGTCGTCATTGTTAATCCAAATAAATTATATTTCTGTGATTATCATTTGGATTTTAAAACTTTTTTCTCTATTTTGTTATCGGATACTAATAAACGGATTTGATTGGTTGGTTGATTGATTGATTGATTGTTTGTGCGGTTGTCTTGGTCTCCTACATTTTGTCAATCGATTTGTTGAATTTCGACCCCCACCCACTGACATTCGAACGGTTTGGCTTTGTCCGTACGATCGGGGTAAAAGGTCCAGAGTGCATGCGGACAAGACAACGATTTGTATCCGTTGTTGTTGAGTTTGCGTGTGCTGTTTTCTCTTGCAGCCGTTCAGAACGAAAGAGATCGGATCAGTGTTCGAAGGACATCGTACGAAGACATCGGACAGAACAACGGACTATGTGTCGCCTCACTGCTCAGCGCTGAACTCTTATCCAGACAGGTAAGCAACAAGAAAGACATAGACAGACAGACAGACAGACAGACAGACAGACAGACAGACAGACAGACAGACAGACAGACAGACAGAGACAGAACGGAAGACAGAACGACAGACAGAGCGACAGACAGAGAGGAGAGAGTGAAATAAGGAGAAAGAAAAGAGAGAGAGAAAATAAAGACAGACAGAAACAGAAGCAGAGATACAGAGATTCAAAGATACCGAGGCAGTTGAAGAATAACAGATACACATATACAGAGATGCAGATGCATGGAGGTACAGAGACCGGGACAGAGACAGAGATGGACAGAGTGAGGCAGAGGCATAGACAAATTTATATAGACGCACAGTGACAGGGACTGCAACAGAGCGAGAAAGGAAGAGAGGGAGGAATATGATCTTTACTGTAGTTTACTGCCATGGACATTGACGTAAACGTGGATGAAAATTGTGGGGGTGGGAAGGTACCCTGTGCCTTTCCCATTCCTTGGCCTATCTTCCCAATAATTGGGAGGAGGTCTCGAAACTAGAGGTCAAAACAGAGACAGAGGTCTAATAGAAGTTTACGCCTATGGCCATGGGTTAAGAAGTTAAGAATTAAGATATTTATATATTTTCTACTCTTCATCTTAACTTTAGCTCAGACATTTTGAACATTTCGTCGGCGGCCAAATATAGCCAATTCTTTGCCAGAGGCTTAAAAAACACCTTGGGTGGCAACGAGGTTGCCAGTTCAAAGGGTTAAAGGGTGAACTTTCACAGTGAATGTTGGATGACGAAAGAAGCATCGAGTCTTTTGACAACTGAAATAAACGACTAAACCTAATTTAGACTAAAACACCGGAGTTTGTGTGGTTGTGACTTGGTGTGCCATCAGCTGATGCTTCTATGCTCTACGAAGTGGCGCTATAGAAGTTTAAGATCAGAATATATTAGACTAGAGAAAGCATAATTTGTGTTGTATACTACGCAATATCAATAATATGACTGTTTGTGCTTAGCACTCTGTGTTTTTAAAAATAATTATTGAATGAATTGTGACACTTGTACATCGGGAGTGCATGTGTGCAAAGCTCGATCATACGCGTATGACAAAATAAAATACGTTAAAACACGTGCGTATGAATAAAAAAATAAAATACGCGTATGATACGCGTCTTTTATAAGTCTGCTCGGTTACTTATAATTTGCTTAATTAGCGAGCAATATCAATTGCGACGTCACGCCACGTCACTGTAATCCGGATATTGATGTTGTAGTTGAGTAACAAAGTAGTCGTTTTTAAAAGGGTAAGTTCCCGTTTTAATTTCTTTGTGCAGGTAAATGGTTAACAGACTTGGTAAATTGCAATTTCATGGCTTCTTGGCCAAAGGTATTTTTGCTCACGTATGATAACGCGTATTATAAAGAGTCATACGTTAAAACACGGGCGTTATCATACGTGAGCAAAAATACCTTTGGCCTACACAGCCATGAAATTGCGTAATTTACCGCAGTCTGTTAACCATTTACCTGCACAAAGAAATTAAAACGGGAACTTACCCTTTTAAAACGCGAACTGCTACTTTGTTTCTTAGGGTATGATATGAAAAATATAATACGCATGATCGAGCCTTGCATGTGTGAATGCTGCGCTCATCAATCAATAAATCACTCACTCAATCTGTCGTTGATTGTCTTCAGATCTCCACTCCTCTTGGTAGCACTGACATCTTACAGAAGAAAGTAGCAGGCATTGCTGACATCTGTGACTCCATTCACCAGCAGCTGCTCATACTCGTCGAATGGGCGAAATATATCCCCAGCTTCTGTGAACTTCCGCTAGATGATCAGGTGAGAGACCATATCATTGCACTGCACGCGACATCTGCTCTATGGGAACCTCTGTACACCGTCTTTTTGGAGTCGTCGATTGTTGTTATAGCGGTGGCAGAAGTAGACATAATTCGATTCGAAAACAGATAAATTGGAAAGTAAATCGCAACATTGCAGGCACTTAAAGTATTCACCTGTTACCCCAAAATCCATGCCGACATTTCACTTTAGAAAACTAAAACACCTTATAGTGATGTCAGTGAATCAGTGATCTAGAAAGTGTGGCCCCTTTCTGCTTGAATGCGTCGATTTTTGCAATAGAAGAATTACATGAAAAAATTATATGGGTAAAAAACTTAAAACGGAAATAATAGTTATTGATAAGGCTAATTATAGTATAGTAATAGTAGTTGTAATAGAAGCATATTTATTATTATTATTATTATTATTATTATTATTATTATTATTATTAGTTAGTAGTAGTATTATTAGTAGCAGCAGTGGCGGCTTATTATTGAGTAGCTAGTGGCCCCCCAGTTGGGACCCTACTTAATGCTACATACATTAAACAACAAATGGTATGATTAGTAGCCCCCACTTGCCAAATCCTAGAGCCACTGAGTAGTAGTAGTAGTAGTATAGTAGTAGTAGTAGTAGTATTAGTATTATTAGTATTATTAGCACTGTAACTGTTTTAGTAATGGCTGTTTTAGTAATATAGTTACCAGTTGTTGTTGCTTATGTTGAATCTCATCATAAAATCCTGGTAAATATCAGCTCTTGTGGGCAGGTGAATTGTTTCAAAGTGTCTTGTTTCATTTCTAAAGTCATAAACATTGCTGTTTACGGGACCTGAGCCCTTGAGGGTAGAACACAAGCCCTCAACAGCTGAAAATCGCTCCCCTCTGTTTTCAAGAAACACCCACAAACATTGCAGCTGTACTTTTTTCTCTCGGGGAAAAAAACTAAAACCAAAACATACAGATCCATGCAGTTGAATGAGAAGGAACGCGACTGCCCTGACAGAAATATTAGATTTATTTTTGTTTCGCCTCTTGATATAAAAAAAAGACATTGCCGCTAAAAGTTATTATAGGCTAATCGAATGCCAGTCGCTGTCAGACTAGCAGCTGACAGTTGACACAGCCTGCTGGATACTACCGTAGGCTGGTGAACTGAATGGTTGTGGAAAGATACCTTGTGCTGGAATTGAAGAGCAGCGCTCGCTAAAACTGAACAGTATCAAGCCTCTTCAGACCAAAAAGCCAAACGGGCAAAATTGCAGCATATGAAAACACAGGCTCACTATACAGAACTGGTATAAGATATATATATATATATATATATATATATATATATATATATATGGAAATATACTAAGGATTGTATTGCAAAATAACCACTTAGCTGTTACCTAATCCAAAGAGTAGACAAGGTATACTGGCAGGCTATAGGACAGAGGAAAAATTGTGTGATTTTCCAGCTAGAATCCTGCATGATTTCAAGATGTTTCTGGAAGATGCTGGTTTAAGTAAACAACTAATTCCCACATATTTTACCGCATCTAATCGTTAGCACATAATACATACGCAACCAGTGGCATCCATAGGATATGGCAGGTAGGGACCGGATGCCCTGGGCGCCACATGGAAGGGTGCCAGAAAACTCTGTGATCTTGCTCACTACTCAGCGTAGAAAGAGAAGAAACTGAGAAAACTGGCTTTGAGCACATCATTGACCAGCTCGCATCAATAAAAGCTAGAAAAGTGCATCTGTAGTTGTAATCCATTGTGTCAATAAGACGTTATAATTTGTTAATTAAAGATTTGCTCACCTGCTCATTTAATTTTCTTACTCACATGCCATAGACACACCAGGCACTTAAGCTCTGTTATGCTGCTAATTTCGAGCTCCCCATTTTTGGGAAGATAGGCTATGAATGACCGAATGAGAAAGTTATAGGGGTTGCAAACCCGCCGCCACTTTTCGTTCAAATTTTCGCATAGGCATCAAATATCCTAACTACGCTTCTGTAAGAATGGATTGGTTGCTTTTCGTGGTAAAAATAAATTTTTAATCACCTGTGCTCCTCCACAGGTGTCGCTGTTGCGAGCACACGCCGGCGAGCACCTTCTGCTCAGTCTGGCCAGACGGTCAGTGCCCTTCAAGGACATCCTCCTGCTGGCAAACGACTGCGTCGTGCCGAGACATTCGCAGGAACCGGACCTGAACCGGATTGCCAGCCGCGTCCTAGACGAAGTGGTCGAAAGACTCCGTGAAGTCCAGATGGACGACACGGAACTAGCCTGCCTCAAGACCATCGTGTTTTTCGACCCCGGTATATACTGTATATATATATATATATATATATATGTGTGTGTGTGTGTGTGTGTGTGTTCAACCACCGCCCACTTGCATACTTACTGAATATTTAAATGAGTCTTTCTCTTGCCATTCAAACTGCCCGATCAGGCATCCATTAATGATACTGCTTCTACTACTACTACTACTACTACTACTACTACTACTACTACTACTACTACTACTACTACTACTGCTACTGCTACTGCTGCTGCTACTGCTACTGCTGCTACTGCTGCTGCTGCTGCTACTACTGCTACTGCTACTACTACCACTACTACTACTGCTATTACTACCACTGCTGCTGCAGCTGCTGCTGCTGCTGCTACTGCACTACCACTGCTACTGCTACTGCTGCTGCTGCTGCTGCTGCTGCTACTACTGCTACTACTACTACTACTGTTGCTACTATTGCTCTACTATTACTACTACTGCTGCTGCTACTGCTGCTGCTACTGCTACTACTACTACTACTACTACTACTACTACTACTACTGGCTTGGCGTTTCCCAAACGTAGCAGCGATGTTAGTCGACTGTTTTCTTCTCTGGTTTTCAGACGCCCGGGGGGTCAGTGATCCCGGGAGGATCAAGGCCATACGATTCCAGGTGCAGGTGAATCTGGAAGACTACATCAGCGACCGCCAGTACGACACCAGGGGTCGCTTCGGCGAGATCCTGCTCATCCTACCCAACCTCCAGAGCATCACCTGGCAGCTGGTGGAACAGATCCACATCGCAAAGACATACGGCATGGTCAAAGTGGATAACCTCCTCCAGGAAATGCTACTCGGAGGTGTGGCGGATTCATTTATTCCTAAGTCCGGAGTAGAATAGGCACTTATGGGCTTAGGGCTTGTTGATGGAGCTTAGGGTATTCAAACGGCGGCCCGCGGTCCAGATCCGGCCCGCCAAGGGTTACGAAACGGCCAGCGAAGATACTGAAACAATAAATTTTTTCTAATAGCTGCGAAATGACAACTACTTATATCAAAAGCACCTGGTCCTCCGGTACCAGTCATTAAAAGATGCGGCCTTTCATAAAATTTAATTGAAAATATCTCGCCACCAAAAATTACAAAACTGAAGTTATAAATTAGAATTTAATTTGAATTGCGTTTAAAATTTGTAATAATAGGACTATTTTGTTTTAGTCTTTTAACCATAAGCGCAATCTTCCTTTAGGCTGCTACACCCTACTTTTTGAAAGGGTAAAAAATGGAAAGATACAGTGGTTGGACCCTCACTTTTTCATCCAAGTTTGCGCCAATGGCTCTAACTATTTTGTTTAAGACTTTAATTAACGGCACTTGGTGTCTTGACTGATTCACTTAAGCAGTCCTTCCAAAATTCCACTAGAAACGTAAGACATAAAACCATGATAGTCTTGGCAGCCTATGCGTAAATTTCTTTTAGGCCCCTGGGCTCGAGATCCCACTTTTCAGAGACTACCGTAGGGAAGGGAACGGCATAAGGGCTTGGCCCCCACTTTTTCATCCAAGTTTACGCCAATGCTTTACAGAAATGACATTTTAAAATGTTGAGGGCTTCTATGGAAATTTTTTAAAGCGGCTGTTTTGTTTGGGATTTTAGGCTTCAGTTCCGAGACACATCTTCCGAGCATGATGTCCGCCGCCGCCGCCGCCGCCGCCCACTACATGCCCCCGCCGCAGACCCCCTTCAGTTTCGGTTCGGGGGCAGGGCAGCCTCTTCCCCCACCCTCCCTCACAGTTCCGGCCGTCGGCCTTCCTCCGCCGCATCAGCAGCGACCAGATGTGTGCCTCCAGAGCGAACTTCCGATCGAGATGACGACCGTTTCGATCGGCGGTCACCATGGACTCAACCATCCCGGACCCGCCGTCCAGACCCAGGCGCATCATCACCGGGCGGGCGGCGGGCAGGACCTGGCTCCGGTCTCCCAGCCCCTGCACGGCGATTCGCCGCCCCCGTCATCGTCGTCGGGGATGTCCCCTCCGTCTTCGTGTTCCTCGAAGTCCAGCAGCGCTGCGGTCAAGGGCAAGTACGTCTATGGGTTCTCCGAGCAGTACGCTGGGTCCCTGTCCGACGGTCAGAAGGAGAGACCGTCGCCATCGCCGCAGGCCACCGCCGAGGAATGCTTCTCTACGGCCGAGACCTTCAAGTCCTACTCGGTATCCCAGCAATTTAAATCCGAGGTCGTTTGACGCCCCTCCCCCTACCAACTAATTTCTTGACGGAAAACGTATAATCGTTCGATTTGTAAATACAGCAACCGCCACTTTTACTTATTATATCTTAAGACGTATTTAAAAATAAAAAGCGACTTCTATTCTGTTGCCAATAATATTATTGGAGTATTGGACGACTACAGGACTTGAGTGCGAATGGCAACGATTGGCTATTGAGGTGGTGACTTGGGAGGCGGACTGTATTCAATTAAGTGCGTCGGCACTTTTTTCGCTTCGGATAATTACAGTTTCAGCGCGGTTTGCGTGCAGCGTGAAGAGACCGGAGTTTGGGGTTTTGTTTTGTCCATCTTGTTATCTCAGTCTACCTAATGAAATTGTCTCTTTGTGTTTTCTTAGACGGTTAGTTGCACGGCTTTCACGACGGGTTGTTTAGTAGTCTTCTGCGACAATCCCAGATAAACCAATCTGGTAAATCAAAGCACAATAGATGTACAATCAATGTTATAAGTATTTAACCAGTGGCGTCACTCAGAGGGTGCGGGGGCAGGGGTTTGCGAGCCGCACCGGAAGACACCAATTGCAAAATCACATGTGTGTGTGTGTGTGGGGGGGGGGTGACACCAAAACGTTTGATGTTGATGTTGGAAAATTAAATAGGCTAAGTTAGGGTTTCACAAACATTTTGGAACTGCGACCCACTTCATCGGCTTTGTAACGTGCCGAGATCCTGCAAACTTATTGTCATCTAAAATTGGATAAAACGCTAATCATTCTAACCTAAGCTGTGTATGGAGAATTGCAGGCATGACACATTTCTTAAAACCTAAACCTACTTGTAACTTTCAAGGCTTGTGACATTGTGGCATTGGTTAGAAAATTACGCTCTTGACTAATTTTGCGCTACCCCGAGGCCCATTAGAGAGTAGACTGAGCCCTGAGACCCAATTTTTTTCGTGACCCACAGTTGGGAAACAAAGGGTTAAGTGGTTCCATTCGTATGTATGAGCTGCTGGTACAGGAATACTCGAAGAAGTCGATGGTGTAATTTTTTGTTTTTTGAGAGGGGATGACTCCATGGCTTTACAGCACCGGGTGAAGTCAACTCTAGTGACGCCCCTGTTTGTGTAACAGTTATTAAACGCGCCACAAAGCGAACGAGACAGTTTGGAAAAACTGGTTACAAGTAGTCTAGATCTACTATGCTTTTCCAGTATTGTTGAAGAATTTTATTCCAGCGTTAGCCTAATGCAATTTCAAAATGTTGTTAGCAGGGGCGTATAGCCAGGAATTTGATTTGGGGGTATAAATTTGGTGGTATATATTGTTATATATATATATTATATATTTGTTCTATATATACTGATTTTTGGGGGTGGTATATATATATATATATATATATATATATATATATATATATATATATATCGATCGGTATACTGTACTCTCCATCATTATGCCTCTGGTTGACAGTGTTGTTAGCTGTGAATCGTTATGCGTGCGTGTTATTGTGAAGCATCTTCGTCGAGTTTTACGGAATTTCAACGTTGTTCATTCGATATTTTAGTGGTAATTGTGAAAATTCTGTCCCATTTTAGTTTGATTTTCAAACCAGGATTTCAGATGTTACTTTGCATATTAATATTTTATCTATTTAAGCTTGAGTTGCAAATTTAGATTTTTTAGCGACCGGCCGTGCACTACGTGTACACGGCTGCCCGCATTGATCGCGTGACCTGTGTCCTGGCCCGCCGAGAGAAATTCCGGGCCCTGTGCAGAAAGGCCGACGGGGACGGGCCCCTGACGAGTCTTAAAAATCGCTGACGACCTTTTTTGCTTGTCGCTCTATTTCACGCTGTTCATGATATCCTCAGCGCCCGGGCCCCCTTTTCCTCGCCGGGCCCCTGTGCACAACGTCATGTCGTAACCTTTTCCGTCTTATTATTGCTATTATTATTAATTATACATCTTCATCATCGGCCCGGGCCTCCAGACCGCCGGGCCCCTGTGCATTTGCCCCCGTGTCCCCCTCTCGGCGGCCCTGCCTGTGTCACGTGACTTGCGCTTGTATCTAGGCGAGGACCAATGTTGTTTTGCGTAACTAACTTCCTGTGTATACGACATCAGCAAAAAATCCAAATCAAAAATGACTTTCAGACAGGATTTCAACATATCGTATTACGAACTTGTTTCATGTATTAATTATTAGTCACACTATTGTTGCCAGTGGCGTAGCCAGGGTTTCGGAATCCTGAGGAGGGGGACATATCAAATTTTCAAGTTAAAAATGTTAAATGTTTATTTATCATTTCTGTTCCAATCGTCTAACCTACCGCTCCGCCTCCCCCAGAAATATCTAACCGGTTTTGCACAAATCCCACGACCGATTCCAGCAAGGATATGGGGTCCGGTTCCCCGTAGTTCCCCCGTGGTTACGTCAATGATTGTTACATTTACACTGAGTTAAGAAAGGCAAGCCATCAAAAACCAAAGATTTGTGTGTTTTAATACATGCCTTAGGATTAGTCAGATTTTGTCGTTGTTATGTTGTATATGACTATTGTCACATTGTCCTGACTTCCTTCCTATAATTCATTTATATTTCATGATAGTAGACTTATCGCAGTACGTTGGTATTTTATATTTTTCCATGCAGCACCGTAATTTTTGCTGTAATCGTAACTCTAAACATGTGACGTTTTAGTAAATTTTCGGAACGTGACGATATATTTAAAAGAGTTTAATTGTGTGATTTACAATTTCATTTTAATCTTAAAGAAAGTATTTGCGCAACAGATTATATTTTGATTTTGTGATTTATTTTTGATTTTACAGTGATCGTTGTCCACTGTATAGAAATCAACTGATTTTAGGTTGAAAGTATTAATAAGTTGTGATCAAATGGATTTATTTCATTTTAAATCGTTAATTAACCGACGCAGATTTGTTATATTTTTGTATAGAAAATTTTTCTCCGCCGAATCACTGAATCAGTAAACAAATGATATTTTGAAATTGGTGTTTTTATGAATATTAAAAATATATATTCAAAATACGTCCATTCATCAATAGTCGGTAGGCCTAGATGTCTCGCCATGGAATTATGGCGCTAAATAAATTTAAAACGTACTTATTTGAAAATCTACGAATGTAAACAGGATAAACATTCGCATGCATTTTAAAGAGATTTAACGAATACTAAATGATAAGAAAGTGGGAGAAGGGCCAACGCCCAGTGTTTATTCTAGGCATTCTCTGGGGGGGCAGTCATACGTATCCCTTTGGGGCTGTCCATTAATTATGTCAACAATTTTTGGGCAATTTTTGACCCCCTCTCCCTTTGTCAACAACTGTTAACTTTCAGTTACCCTCTTCCCCCCATAATTACGTCAACAAATTTTGACCCCCCCAAGAACAATGACAGATCCCAATAACAAGGTTAGTATTTTTGCGGTGATGACCATTTTCCCCCTTTTTTGCTGGTCGAGTGTCAAAATGTGATGGTTATGACCTTTTACCATGCTTTTTCCATTGTAATAAGTAGTAGGCCTATTCCATGAAAATTCCTAGTTTTTGATTATTTGTAAAAAGTGAAATTGTTGACGTCAACTTCTCTTGAACCCCCTCCCCCTGTCAACAACTGTCAAACTTTTTCGAACCCCCTCCCCATAAATTGTTGACGTAATTAATGGACAGACCCTTTCAATCGACCATAATCTGCGCGAAAAAATAATTTGGGGGGGGGGATATGGATGATACATTGAGAGAGAGAGAGAGAGAGAGAGAGAGAGAGAGGGAGCGAGAGAGGGAGGGAGGGAGAGCGATGCGCTTTTAGCGTTATGCCGACAACTAGATCAACCATGGGCATAAACTTGGATGAAAAAGCGATGAACCCAACAGAGGCGGTTCTACGTTGGGAATGACTGGGGATGCCTCCCCACCGCCCCCCAAATGCGTGTGGCTCGATTTTGCACCATGACTTTGTGCAGCCAGACTAAAATGGCTTTTATACATTGTCATGAGTTCTGAACATTATATTTTATAAATCAAATCTACTATTTTCTTCTAAACCGCTCAGTCCTACACATAATTCCTTTGACATTTGGCGAAATCTACCTAGAAACTCATTGCATCCCCGTCACCAAGAGTTCTCGCAACCGCCGCTGGAACCCAACCCCTACAGGTCCTCTCTCCTTACCTGCCCTTTCCAGAGCCTGACCTCTCTAAAAGTGGCTCGAGCCTAGCGGCCTGATAGAGGTTTACACATATGGAGGAGGCCAACGCTGATGTATCGTCTATGAACCTGAGACAAGAGATGATGACGTCATAGTCGGCGACCAATCACGCGATCGGAATCAGAGGCGAAAATCGTATAAAGCGGTCGATTCTCACGCATTCCTCTGGTCATCTCAGCATCGTCGCTCCGCTTAAACTCCTACCGACAACGTAAAAGCACCAGAAAAATGGTCAACGACAAAGAAGAACCAAACGTGAGTTCCATCCCCTCTTCCATCTGTTTGAACATAGCTTTGTCGACTTGTGGTGTAAAGCGTTTGACACCAATCTGTATGCATAAGACGTTTGACAGCATTGAACTGATTAACTTAGACTGGACTTGCGCAAAATTTGGTGAGTGAGTGAGTGAGTCAGTGGGTCCTGATTTTGTCTTCGTTCAGAGAGAAGAAGAACTGGTCGACGACCCGACAAGAAGTCGTTCTCGGAGGAGGAGGGGTAGGAGCAGGGGATGCTCGGCGCCGGAGCCGGAGTCGGCGGTCGTCTTCCTTCGGGGGACGAAGCCGCCGCCGACGTCGACGGGGTCGTCGCGGACGAAGGCGCAGTCGTCGACGGAGGCGCAGCCGCAAAGTGGGATGCACTCGACGACGGTGTTACTTCTACAGCTAATTGTCTCGGCAAATTCCGGAGCGGATACACCACGCCTGGCCTGGCCTGGCCGCCGAACAACTACTACCTCGCTGAGAAAAATCCACAAGGAAAAACGAAGAGTGAAAAATAGCAATAGCAAAGCAGATATCAAAAACTGCTGAATAACTAGTTGATGAATTCTGCGAAAATAAAAGGCTTCTTTCGTCTGTGTTTTTGTTGGTTTCAAATAAGAAAATGTCAGTCTTCAGGGCCCCTAAAATTTCATTTCTTTGTATTCACAATCAAACCTACCTAGCTGCCTGTTTGGACGATCAAAGAATTGGGGCGAAAAATTATTAGATGTATGCTTTGCAGGGGCGTAGTGACGTGGGGTGGTATATCGGTACATATACCCCCCAAATCAGTCTACCTTAAAGTTTTTTATGTGATTTACATGTGGTTGTATGGGGTTTAAATGGTTTATAGTTAAGATTTATACCCACCCAAAATATTTATACCCTCCCAAATCAAATTCCTGGCGACGCCCCTGATGCTTTGCGCCTAGATATAAGAAGCAACTACTTTTAAAGGAGTTAGGCCTAATAGCACATCCACGTATTTTCTTCGTTCAATTTACCCGCCCCCCACACACACGTAAAAATTTCTCAGCGATTTTGCGCAAATTCCACGACCAGTCCCAGCCACGATAGGTTGGCCCTACCCTTCCCGTGGCTACGCCAAAGGCAGTAAGTAGGCCTACTAGTGCCCATTGATTAGTTTATTATATGTTGTAAGTGCAGTCACTCACCCATCGTCCGATAAAAGTTTCCCCTTGGTCTTTCGCAAATATAATGACCAGTCTAGACCCGAATAAGGTCGAAGAATGGCCCATTTGTGTCCATGGAGTGGCGGCTCCAGGATTTGGCAAGTGGGGGACCATTGGGGTGGCAACTTCTAAGCATGGGGACCCTTCCTTTGTTGATAGGTATGTAGTAGTAAGTATAGGGCAGTGTTTAATCTAGGCCGTTTCTGGAGGTAAAATTGCCCTTTATCCCCCCGGAAATTTCAAATTCCCCCCGGAAATTCTGGAATACTACATGGACTAACAGCTGCCCCTAGCAGAATTCCCCCCGGCTTTGTCAGTTCCCTCCCGGTTTTTTCAGTATCCCCCGGAGTCCAGGAGTCTAGATTAAACACTGGTATAGGGTCCCAACAAGGGGGCACTGAGGGGCCAGGCATTCAATAGGGGGCACATGCATCCCGGGCCCCATGTGGAGCCGCCACTGTTTGTGTCACGTCGTGACAAATCTGGATCAGCGATGTCATTGCAGAGGAAATTTTTGTCAAGTTGGGCTCGTACTTGTAGGTCTTTGTAATAAAGATTCATCTAGTTTTCTCGATTGGGGTCATGACTTTTGCATTTAATTCGCGTGAAAGCTGAAAACGATGCTTTTTGCGAGTTACCACGGGAACCCTGTAACTTAGGAACGCTTAACATTAATGAAGCGATCAATTTTCAATCAATAATTCAAATGCCAAAATCAGATTTACAGTATAATTTATTGTAACACAGAGCACAATGCATTACGCTAAACTTAATCGCGTCCTTTTGCTTGATAAAAATCTTGTGTATTGGAAGGAAGGTTTACTACAGAGAAATGGTCAGTGTTTATTCTAGGCCCTTTTTGGGGATCCCCCCAAAGTTTGAAAATCCCCCCAAAATTTCTATATGTTGCATTGGGAATGGAAATTTCCCCTCCCCAAAAAAGTGTGAAGAGAGGGGTTTTTTCAGGAGAGAGGAAAACATAAGGATATAAGGATATGACCATTTTCAGGAGAGCATAGAGCATGTGGAGAAGATGTGATGACCTTTTTTTGCTCGTCAAGGTTTTTGGGCAGACAAACCTCCTCCCCCAAACATTTCAAACCTTCCCCCGAATGTCAAGGTGGCTAGAATAAACACTGGAAATGACTATCCTCTTCTGCCTCTTCTTTTAGTATTATAACTGTGTTATGACCATTTTCAGCAGTGATGTTAATCCTTGTCCTGGTCCTTGTCTTTAAGGACTCCTTAAGGACCAATTTGAAGTCCTCGTCCTTGTCCTCGTTCTTGGGGGCTCAGTCCTCGTCCTTATCCTCGTCCTTGCAGATCGGTCCTTGTCCTGGTCCTTGTAACTTAGTCCTTGAAAAATCCTTATAAGGACCAAATTACTTGCATGCCATTTTCAATTGTTCTCTGATAATTATGTTCCAAGGTAAGAGTAGTATTTGGATTCATATTTACATACTTGCTTTGAGTTATTCTAAATGTGTAGTCATTGTTTCCTTTATAATACCAGTTGAGCAGCTGAACTTCCATTTCCTGTTTGAAAGCGTATGAACCAGACGCATGCGTTTTTTAAATATCTATTATTCTTTAGTTGTATCTTAAAATACTGGTGTCATTGTCTACAAACTTACAAAGGAATGGAACAAAGCATGATCATCAATGGAGATTGGCAGTTGAAGGAGTTTTTTTTCGCAAAGTGGTGTCATAATATTAAGCCTCATCGTGCGTGCATGACTGATCAGCTGTTGGAAACACTTGTTTATTTGAAATACAACATTGCTGTTGACTAGATTATGTTTTACAACATTCTTTTTTTGCTTTTATGATTTTGTGATTCGATTTGAAATTGTTTTGCTTTTTCCTTTCTGACTTTTTGTCTAAAACAGAGATCGGTCCTTATCCTTGTCCTTGATCCTTGTCCTTGGAGGTCAGTCCTTGTGGTCCTTGTGCTTGAGGGGTAAGTCCTGATCCTTGTCCTCGTCCTTGGAGGGTCGGTCCTCGTCCTTATCCTCGTCCTTGGGGGGCCAGTCCTTGTCCTTATCCTCGTCCTTGGGGGTCAGTCCTTGTTAACATCACTGATTTTCAGAAGAGCATAGAGCATGTGGAGAAGATGTGATGACCTTTTTTTGCTCGTCAAGGTTTTTGGGCAGACAAACCTCCTCCCCCAAACATTTCAAACCTTCCCCCGAATGTCAAGGTGGCTAGAATAAACACTGGAAATGACTATCCTCTTCTGCCTCTTCTTTTAGTATTATAACTGTGTTAACATCAATCCATAGCTGTACACTCAGTAACATATACAGTACTGCATGCTTTGCAATGATAATTATTCTTTGGGTTTTGTAATTTTGAAAGTTCTTTGATCTGTGATCTGATACTAATAAACTGATTTGATATTTGATTTGATTTCGGTGTGAATAAGTAGGTCATATTATTTTAATTTTTTGAGCCATTGTGTAGGCCTACTCCATCCGAATTGTCCGTCCCTTTCGGTGGATGTAGAATGTGGACGCGTGGGTGTAGGCGCTTTGATGTAGACTCCTGACTCTCCTTGCTCGTCCCTTCAAAGACGCTTCGAAGCCGACATACTGTGACAGATTTTTAAAATTTTTAAATTCGTTGATCAATAATGCCTTCGACCCCTTCTTTTGGAAGAGTCCAATATACGTCGACCAGGAAGGGCGCCTGCGTAGCGCATAACGCAGGCGCGTCCATTGTCCCCGCCTGAGTTGGACCTTGGACCCGGCATTGATTCGCTGATCGGCGCTCTCGGCTTATCCGGGCGCCGATTATACTATAAGACCCCGTGTTTTGCCTCAGTCGGGACTGGCGCACGTTCAGTCATTCAGACGACCAGCTGAAAAAGTCAGGGTCTGATGCTGGGCGTCCGCTGGTCACCCTCTGATCCGAGCATCGGAAGGTTCTAGGGGAGCGACCCGCGGCCGGGGCCTGCTCCGCCGATTCCCCGTATCCGAATACGGGCTCTCTCTCTCTCTCTCTTTCTCTCTCTCTTTCTCTTGACGGGGACCTGCTGAAAAAGCCGGGCTCGTCGCTCTCTCTTTCTCTTGACGGGGACCTGCTGAAAAAGCCGGGCTCGTCGCTCTCTCTTTCTCTTGACGGGGACCTGCTGAAAAAGCCGGACTCGTCGCCTCCTCTTCTTTGCTCTATACAGGCAAAGGCCCGCCGAAAAGGTTGGCTCCGCCGGTGTGTAGTATCTATATCGACGGGGACCTGCTGAAAAAGCCGGACTCGTCGCCTCCTCTTCTTTGCTCTATACAGGCAAAGGCCCGCCGAAAAGGTTGGCTCCGCCAGTGTGTATTTTCTATATTGACGAGGACCCGCTGGAAAAGTTGGACTCGTCGTCTGCTCTTTCTGGAAGCTGTGACTTTCTAGCCTAAAAAGAGAGATTGTTAAGGGCCTTCATTATAGTGCATGTGTTTTGTTTGATTAACTCGCAATTATTTTATGCATGAATAACTGTATAATCTAAAAACGTTAACGTAAACTGCGGCCGTCATATTGCATGTATTTGTCGTGCGCGTTAAGACAGTATTAATCATCATAATGATCGCCGTCGTTCTGATTATCTCTATACAGACGGGGACCTGCTGAAAGCCGGCCTCGTCAGTGTGTATTGTCGATGTCGACGGGGACCTGCTGAAAAAGCCGGACCCGTCGCCTTTTCTTTCTCTTGTCTTCTCTTTCTTTGTTAGCCTTTTCCGCGCTTGCGTTGATTCGTCAGGAGTGTCTGCTCCGTTGGTTACTTCTTCGATTAGCAGTAATCATTGATGTCGAGATATTGACTGCTTTAATAAGATCATTATCAAATAACTCTAGTAAGGATCATAATTGTAATGGATTGATCAACGCATGTGTGTATGTGTGTGTGTGCAATAAAATATTAATTACGTCTGTGTCTTGTTTCCTAAGGACGGAGGGTACCCGGGCCGAACTGGACGGCGGCCCCACGAGCCTTGCTCCCCATTTGAGGAATTAATAACATCACCGTCCTCGTGGCGTTTCCGGGAGAAGGATCAACCGTCAGGGGAATCATCTCTCGGCCTCATTGAACTCACCCCCTCCTGCCCCGGAAATGCGCCACAAATGGTACCAGAAGTGGGGTACCTTCTGTCGCTGATCTCTAGGAACAACCAGACGTAAAGGAAAGCACGGACAACTGCCCGAAATGGAAGAAGCGGAGCCCGCGCCAATCGTCTATCGAGCTCTGGAGATCGACGACCCATGGGAACACGTCCTAATGGCAGGTCAGCATGTTCTCGCTGCCGTTGGAGACCGACCGGCAGCCAACCCTGTCGCGGCGCTGGAGGAAGCGGTAACTCGAGGTGTAGACCGTCGAGAAGATCGCAGGAACGACGTCCGTCAGAACGATGCGACCGACGTAAAGGTGAGACTAGACGAGCCGCTGAAGCCAATCATCGTTGCTCCCGACGCGTCCTTAATACCCGCCTGGAGAACGATTGACGACAGGAGGAAACAGCACATGAAACCGAATCGGTTCGACGGCACTGGCTCCTTCGAAAGCTTTCTGAAACAGTTCGAAGTCTGCGCGCGGCACAACGGATGGACGGAAACGGAGAAGATAGACTTCCTACAAAATTCCTTGGACAAATCGGCGGTCCAGTTGCTCTGGGACTTTGGATCTACGGTCGACGTTACGTACTATGATCTGGTCGCTCGACTACGACAACGGTACGGCTTAGAAGCTCAAACGGAAACCTTCCGGGTACAGCTGCGGTATCGCCGTCAGCGCGAGAAGGAGAGCCTCGCCGATCTGCTGCATGACATACGGAGGCTGGTCGCTCTAGCTTATCCCGCGCCCGGAAATGAAACGACAGAGACGATCGCCTGCGACGCCTTTCTCGAAGCAATGCATGACAAGGAGCTATCGTTGAAGGTGAGAGAAAAAGAAGGAAAACGCTCAACGAAGTCTTCCGCACTGCCGTTCGTATGGAAGCCTACAAGCTAGCCTTCAACGAGAACAGCTTTTCTCAAGAGCGCCAACGGCCCGCTCAACGTCAGGTGCGGTCAGCGAAGGAGGACGAAGGGTCTGCCGCCCTGATCGAACGGATGGAAAGTTTCATGACGGAACAGAGACAGATACAGTCGGAATGGATGAGGATATGGAGTCGAGACTGCTGACGCCACAGCTTCCTTCGAAGGTGAGGTTTGGTGAAGTTTCGCCTGCCTCAGCCACCCAACCGCCGCCGACGACGACGCCTTGGAGTCCTGGTCACGTCGTGGCCCAGACGCCCGGTGGTCGTGCCGGTACCAGCCACCAAGGGAAGCCGCCGGTCCGCTGTTTCAACTGCAACAAATTGGGACATCTAAAAAGGGATTGCAGGAGCGCACCGGTGAGTCGATCAGATCGAGTTAATTTTAACAATCCAGGGTTTGCAAAGAGACCCCCGGGAGGGCGTTCGCTTTACGCGAAGTGCACGATTGATGGGAAGCGGTGCATGTGTCTAATCGATACCGGATCACAGTCGAACCTCATACCAGCGAGGCTGGCGGAGGGATGCAAGCTATCACCTACGAGTAAAGGAATTAACCGCGGCAAATGGTACGACCATACTAGTAAAAGGCGAAGTGACGCTGTCGGTCAAATTCAGCGGGCAGTGCCGGCGCGCGGCCTCCTTTGTGGTTTGCGAACAGATCATTGAACCCATGCTGGGGCTGGACTTCCTGATCGATAACGGCTGCGAATTGAGCTTGTCCCAGGGAAGGATGGTGATGGGACGTGCGACAATCCCCTCATCAAACGAGACGGGACGCATTGGTGTCGACGGGTCGATACCTGCGGAGAAATTACCATCCTGCCAAGGACGCAGATGGATGTGCCGTCACGCGTGGTACGTGGGGCGAAGGAAATAAGAGGGACATCGGGTGGATGTTGGAGCATCAGGAAATCCAACCCGGAGTGCATCTGGCTAGGTCTTTGGTCGACGGCAATGCTGAGAAAGTAATGGTTAGGGTGGTCAACGTTAGCAATGAAACGGTCGTCCTGTACGAAAACGATCATCTAGGGGAATTATGCCCGGTAACGGTCACCGATCGGAGCGGCCCACCGAAGACCACGGCCTCTGCACCAACTGGAAAAGACCTGCTAGCCCAGATGGACTGCGAAGCTCCCGACGAAGTAAGAGACCAGCTCGAAGATTTGCTGCAGGAGTATAACGACGTCTTCTCGAGCCGCGACGACGACCTCGGATACTGTACCGTGACTCGTCACCGTATCGATACGGGCAACGCTCGGCCCGTTCGGCAGCCCTTACGCGCCCATCCTGGGGCCCATAGAGAAACGATCGACGCCCATGTGGAGTCCATGCTGAAGAACGACCTCATCGAAGCCGCCCAGAGCGAATGGGCCTCGAACGTAGTGTTGGCGAGAAAGAAAAAGACGGATCCATGCGCTTCTGCCTGGATTACCGTGGCCTTAACAACGTTACGAGAGGAGACGCGTATCCTTTGCCAAAGATCACCGACAGTTTAGATGCGTTGTCGGGAGCGACTTGGTTCAGTACCCTCGATCTACGGAGCGGTTACCACCAAATCGGGATGCACCCCGAAGACGCCGACAAGACTGCGTTTGTCACGCGCCGCGGAGCTTTCCGCTGGCGCCGGATGCCGATGGGTCTGTCGGGAGCTACAGCCACATTCCAAAGGACGATGGATCTCATTCTGTCGGGGCTGAACTTCGTGATCTGTTTAGTTTACCTTGATGACGTAATCGTCTTTTCCACCACGCCACAGCAGCACTTGGATCGGTTGCGCGAAGTCTTCAACCGCCTTCGCGGCGCCAACCTGAAGCTGAAGGTACAGAAGTGTCGTTTAATGAAGAAGAGGGTAGAATTTCTGGGGCACATAGTGTCGCCGGAGGAGTTTCCGCCGACCCGGAAAAGATTCAGAAGATTGTGGATTGGACGCCTCCGAGGTGCTTGAAAGAGCTGAGGGCCTTCCTCGGCCTCTGCTCCTATTATCGTCGTTTTGTCCACGGATTCGCCCAGCTAGCGGCACCACTGAATGAATTAACGAAAAAGAATTGTGAGTACGAATGGAATAGAGAACGACAGGAAGCATTTGACGAGCTGAAGAAGAGGCTCACCTCTTCGCCTGTTCTCGGTCTTCCAACCGATGAGGGCGAATATGTGCTCGACACGGACGCGTCCGATGCCTCGATCGGAGCCGTCCTGTCGCAGCGGCAGGCCGGGACGGAGAAGGTCCTTGCCTACGGCAGTCGAAGGCTCTCTGCAGCCGAGAGGAATTACTGCGTCACCCGCCGCGAACTCCTCGCGGTGGTGTACTTTATGAAGTATTATAAAACGTATTTGCTTGGAAAACCCTTCGTTCTCAGAACCGACCACGCTGCCCTACAATGGTTGCAGCGAACTCCCGACCCGATTGGTCAGCAGGCGCGTTGGCAGGAGAAATTATCGG
Organism: Metaphire vulgaris; assembly: GCA_018105865.1. Classification (NCBI taxonomy): domain Eukaryota; kingdom Metazoa; phylum Annelida; class Clitellata; order Crassiclitellata; family Megascolecidae; genus Metaphire; species Metaphire vulgaris. The sequence goes on along the minus strand of CM030832.1, from coordinate 36,211,141 downwards.
AATTTGATTTTAAGATTGTACATAGACCCGGGAAATCTCACGGCAACGCGGACGGCCTTTCCAGACGTCCCGAACCAGACGCGATTCCACTGCTAGTAGCCGCAGTAAGGAATGGAAGGCCTGAGCCGGGGACCGACGTATGTCCGGTCCCGGCGGATTCCTCAATGCAGACGGAGCAGGAAGGTGACGCACTGCTGTCGGTCGTACGCGACAGAATATCCTCCGGATGGCCGGAGCTGGAAGAGATCCTGGAGGAGGACGAGGCATCGAAGACTTTGTGGCATCAACGGCATCAATTGAAATTACTGGACGGAGTGTTGTACCGGGAGCGCAACGACGGCACCAGGCAGCTGGTCGTGCCGAAGAAGTTGCGCTACGATTTCACAAGATTGGCCCACTCCGGGATGACCGGGGGGCATTTAGGTGTGCGACGCACCCGGTTGCAGGTGCGTCGGCGGGCGTATTGGCCCGGATGGTCTAAAGACGTGGATTTGTTTTGTAAATCTTGTGAAGAATGTTGCCGGTACCGACAGGGGCGGCCTCCGCGTCAGGGCAAGTTGCGGCCACTTAGATGCGGCGCCCCATGGGAGATTTTGGCGGTGGACGTGACAGGACCGCATCCGACCAGCAGTAAGGGGCATGTATATATTCTAACGTTGATGGATTACTTCACAAAGTTCGTCGAAGCCATTCCGATGAGAAACCAGGAGGCGCCTACGATTGCACGGATCATCGTGGAGAGAATCTGCGCCGTGTATGGAACCCCGTTGCGGATTTTGACGGACAGAGGCCCGGCCTTCGAATCTGTGTTGTTTAGAGATGTGCCGGTTGTTAGGAGTCGAGAAGGTCAGGACGACGAGTTATGAGCCTCGTACCAACGGCATGATAGAGAGATTCCACCGCACGATGAACTCGATGATCGGAAAGATGGTCAACGAGAATCACAGAAACTGGCACGAAATTTTGCCTTTCGTAGCCGCGGCTTATCGTGCGTCGGTGCACGAGTGTACCGGGTTTAGTCCGAATTTCTTGGTGTTCGGGAGAGAAAACAAGATGCCCCTCGACCTTGTGTACGGCTCTCCACCGGAGCAGGACCCCCGTGGAGACAGTCGAATATGTCCGGACGATGAGAGAAATGCTGGAGGACGCCTACGCTTTGGTAAGGCGGAATCTGGGCGTCGCAGCGGAACGGAGGAAGAGGCGGTATGATATCGGAGTCAGGACGAAGGAATTCAAGGTCGGCGACGAAGTTTGGGTCTTCGTTCCCCGAAAGCGGCGTGGTAAGTACCAAAATGGGAACGGTTCTATCAGGGCCCTTATGTCGTCTTAGAGAAGACGGGGCCGCTGAATTACCGGGTGCAGAAAAGGCCGAGTGGAAAAGTCTTCGTCACGCACGCGGATAAGTTGATTCCCGTGCGTCGCAGTAGAGAAGGCCCGGAAGACGAACCGCTCCGGGACGCCGACGAGTGCCAAAGAGAAGAGGAAGGGTCTACCGATAGCCTCGGAAATGAGGGGAAGGGACAGCTGGCGAGCTACGATAAAGGTAAGAACCTTTCATCGCCGCGCGATTTACGGCCTCGCCAATCTATACGGAGACCCGCTCGTTTCGCCGATTAGGCGGAGCGGGCCACAGCCTGCCGGCGGGGCAGGGGAGCAGCGTACGATGGTTTAGAGTAGATTTAGAATAGGTTATCGCCGCTGCGGATCAAAATACGGACAAGAGAGGAAGGGGAGAGGCGCTGTTGCCTGAGAAGATAGAATAAAAGGAACCAGCAACTCCTCGTCGTTCCAAATTGACTACGGATTGCTGACGAAATGGATCTACACATCCACAAGCCTGATCTCCGCATGCGATGCGCCTTATGCGGAAGAGAAGCGGAAAATCATCCGGCAAACGGGCAGGGCTGCACCGAAATCCTAGAAGCGATAGTGAAACACTGTTACATGTTGACGCTGATGTCTCCGCGAGCCGTCGTTCGAGCCAGAATGGCCGAGGCCTTCCCAGGTACTCAGCTGGGACTCCTGTTCAGTGTGGAGAAGGCTCTCGCCATCTGTCATGGAATCTTCAACCCCGACGACTGGGCTTCAATAGCTGGTGATTGGAACTTGGTCCACGCGGTACCCGACTCTCCCCAGTCGTCGTGGAATTCTGACGAGGCCGCGTCCACCGACGGTCTTCCTGGGCCCATGCCCAGCGGTGCTGATTCGACCTCTGGAAGCGTTGAACCCGAAGAGGACGGTCCCGACTCTACAACGAGTATTGGCGAGCTCGAAAAGGGAGGAAAGCCGGGGGACGGCAGCACGGATTCAGAATCGAGATAAGCTTGCTTTTGTATTATGCCGTAACGTTACTACCTCGTTGACTTGTACCATAAATTTTAGTACTAATAGCGTCCTATAGATTGTAGAAAATACAGCAGCAGAAAAGACTGAAGCGCCGGAATCACGGAGAATTTTGGTCGTTTTCTTCAAAAGAGTGGACTTCCTTGAACGTCACAAATGGTATTAACGCTAATTTTAGAAATTTTAGAAATCTCTGTGTAAGCTAATGAGAATTAAGGTCCTGAAGGACGAAACCGCTATAAAGGTGGCGGCATTCTAGTAATAAGTTCAGTCGTTCAGAAGACGTTGAACGCGATGGATCATCGAACGTGTGTGGAAGCGCGATGCCATATTTGCGGGAAGAGGCGAATCGACCATGTCGAAGCAATGGCGGATTGTTTGGCTGTGGTTGAAGCCATCGTGAGGCGAGGCTATATTCTGTCACTGACTTACTCTCGGTCAGTGATGCGAGCCACTCTGATGAATGAATTTCCACACACACATATCGGTTTTCTTATCAGCGTGGAGAGAGGGACTTACTGTAGATGTCCCTTTACCAGGATTTGCTTCACTGTCTTCCTATTTTCCAGTCGGGCCGATGGAGCTGTCTCCACACCTCTCTGCGCCTACGCAGGAGGGTCATTTGTCAGAAAAATCGCCTACGGAGACTTTGGAGATTGAATAGCCTCCAAATCTTAAGTGGCAGACAAGGTTCGAGACTTTGTTTATTTATCCGCATTTATCTTAGCGCTTGTCGTTGTGTTTAGACGACACACAATATGCTTTCTGAAGACGAGAGACAGTGAGACTCGGAATTCAATAGACTGGCATGTCTGGGTGTCGTCGACGTCTATGATTGATTTCTACTCGTAAAGTTGTTTATAGCCGCGGGCATTTCTACGTTAGCGCCAGTTTATCTTTGATTAACCCTGTTTATGCGCTGGTGTGTGGGAAACTAACAATGAAGTAGTCTCAAGGGGTGGTAAATGGACTTTCTGGTCAACCAACGAGAGGTGAACAATGGCGCCGGTGAAGAGAAGAGGCACACGAAGAAACCAGACACTGTCTAAGAATTACAGAAAAAGTTTATAATGGGACGCAGCATTATCGTCTTATAGAATAGAATGGAAGCTTTCGCCGTCATTACTGTCTTGACTGCCGATCAAGCAACATGTCTGGTCAAGAGCGGCTAAAGTGCAGAGAATGCAACACCGTGCTACCTATAGGAGCACGTCCGAGAGACTTGCATAGACACATCCGATTTGCGCACCAGAGACATAGAGAGCGCCACGGAATAAGCGAGCGAGAGTGGCAGGCATACAAAGTTAGTCACGTAAATTTTGTCTCTTTGGCGCCGCACTCGTCAGTTATGACAGCGGTGCAAGGAGATCGACAGACTATATTCACCGCCGAAAACACAAAAGAGACCAAGTCGATGTCAGATGCCACTCCGTCTCCTCTCTCCTTTCGCCGACCCCAGGTACATCAATGGCAGCCGACGATGAAGCGTGGCCTCATCCACCTATCCTCGACTCCTACACTCCCATCGCGGAACGGACAAAAGACGACGAAGCCAGGAGGAAGAGAAAGAAGGAATCAAAGATAAAAGACCATTCAAAGTCTTCTGTAGGAGCGGACGACCGCCGTGAGCACACCAAGAAACCTCGACACCGCCGTCACCGGAAGTCGGACCGTCGAGAACACCTGGACTCGGTGTCTCACCTGAAAGGGGCTTCTTCCTCCGCCTCTATTGCCAGTCCTACCGCCGAAGTTGCACTGAAGGCCAGGCCGGGTACGTACATAACTATCGGCGAACATTTCACTCCCGCCCTGGTCGAAAGAATCGCAAATACTCGAAAAATCCTCGTAGCGTCGACGAGGTTCCGTCTCCATTAATGACTCGTCAAGCGGTAAAACTCGAGTGCTCGTCCTCTACCAGTGAGGGCGGGTCCGGACAGCCTCAACCCGTCGTCGATAGCTGCTACGAGCCGATATCTGATCCTGATTCACCTGAGGAATTCATTATAATATCCGATCAGGAGGATGCTCCAGTCCAGAACGCCACTCAACCCGTGCGAGTGATTTTCTTCGCCGACGAAACAACCGACAGCGGGCCGGTTGCTTTGGAGCCGAGTACCGAGGACGTCAGCAGCAGCCACCACATCGAACCGTTCGCCGTCGTTCCTGCCCCTGCTGGGAGTAGTGCAGGAATTGTTGAATGCCGGGGCTGCGGAAAACAGTTCTTTGCCTCGGTAGCTAAACGCCGTCTGCGCAGGCATATTGCTAGAGGTCGATGTCATCTCCTGTACTCTTCCCAGAACAGCGCGGCTCCAAACTGTACCGCCGTCTGCCAGGACGCGACACCGGCGCCGGGCCAAGGCCAGTCAATGGATGCATCTTCCGGCGTCGACCCGCTACCTGGATTGAGTTCCTCCATCGAAGCCTTCAACAGAGAGTGTCGCATCCTGGCGCCTTCGTGTACTCCCTACGATCTTCTGATGGGCGGGATATGCCGGTACCGGGCGTGCCGCCCGCAATTCTGGCTGCCCTGGTACGCTCCTTCCTCGATACCAATTCGCAAGGATTATTCGAGACAACCTCCGGGATGTCCACCGACGTCTCGGCAATTAGCGCATCCGTGGCAGGGTCCGCCAGTATCGAACCCCTCGAATCAGACTTCGTGGGTATTCCTGAACTCAGCGACCTGGTGGATTTTGAGTTCGTGCAATCATGCGAAGATGCCTTTTAAACCTATTACAGAACATTAATTAAACCCGGCCCATGTACTGGTCTAGTAAGGAGGGATCAATATTCGTCATTTAACCTTATTCGTAATCATTGAAATATAATCTATCAATTCGTCATGTTTCAGATGATGTCATATTTGTTATAAATTTTTGTTGAATATGGTCAACTGTTGATGATTTAGGGGGTACGACTGAGGTACAACATTTTCATCTGGCCCGGAATGGGGACATTCCAGGGGAGCCGGGGACCGTGTGACAGATTTTTAAAATTTTTAAATTCGTTGATCAATAATGCCTTCGACCCCTTCTTTTGGAAGAGTCCAATATACGTCGACCAGGAAGGGCGCCTGCGTAGCGCATAACGCAGGCGCGTCCATTGTCCCCGCCTGAGTTGGACCTTGGACCCGGCATTGATTCGCTGATCGGCGCTCTCGGCTTATCCGGGCGCCGATTATACTATAAGACCCCGTGTTTTGCCTCAGTCGGGACTGGCGCACGTTCAGTCATTCAGACGACCAGCTGAAAAAGTCAGGGTCTGATGCTGGGCGTCCGCTGGTCACCCTCTGATCCGAGCATCGGAAGGTTCTAGGGGAGCGACCCGCGGCCGGGGCCTGCTCCGCCGATTCCCCGTATCCGAATACGGGCTCTCTCTCTCTCTCTTTCTCTCTCTCTTTCTCTTGACGGGGACCTGCTGAAAAAGCCGGGCTCGTCGCTCTCTCTTTCTCTTGACGGGGACCTGCTGAAAAAGCCGGGCTCGTCGCTCTCTCTTTCTCTTGACGGGGACCTGCTGAAAAAGCCGGGCTCGTCGCTCTCTCTTTCTCTTGACGGGGACCTGCTGAAAAAGCCGGACTCGTCGCCTCCTCTTCTTTGCTCTATACAGGCAAAGGCCCGCCGAAAAGGTTGGCTCCGCCGGTGTGTAGTATCTATATCGACGGGGACCTGCTGAAAAAGCCGGACTCGTCGCCTCCTCTTCTTTGCTCTATACAGGCAAAGGCCCGCCGAAAGGTTGGCTCCGCCAGTGTGTATTTTCTATATTGACGAGGACCCGCTGGAAAAGTTGGACTCGTCGTCTGCTCTTTCTGGAAGCTGTGACTTTCTAGCCTAAAAGAGAGAGATTGTTAAGGGCCTTCATTATAGTGCATGTGTTTTGTTTGATTAACTCGCAATTATTTTATGCATGAATAACTGTATAATCTAAAAACGTTAACGTAAACTGCGGCCGTCATATTGCATGTATTTGTCGTGCGCGTTAAGACAGTATTAATCATCATAATGATCGCCGTCGTTCTGATTATCTCTATACAGACGGGGACCTGCTGAGAAAGCCGGCCTCGTCAGTGTGTATTGTCGATGTCGACGGGGACCTGCTGAAAAAGCCGGACCCGTCGCCTTTTCTTTCTCTTGTCTTCTCTTTCTTTGTTAGCCTTTTCCGCGCTTGCGTTGATTCGTCAGGAGTGTCTGCTCCGTTGGTTACTTCTTCGATTAGCAGTAATCATTGATGTCGAGATATTGACTGCTTTAATAAGATCATTATCAAATAACTCTAGTAAGGATCATAATTGTAATGGATTGATCAACGCATGTGTGTATGTGTGTGTGTGCAATAAAATATTAATTACGTCTGTGTCTTGTTTCCTAAGGACGGAGGGTACCCGGGCCGAACTGGACGGCGGCCCCACGAGCCTTGCTCCCCATTTGAGGAATTAATAACATCACCGTCCTCGTGGCGTTTCCGGGAGAAGGATCAACCGTCAAGGGGGAATCATCTCTCGGCCTCATTGAACTCACCCCCTCCTGCCCCGGAAATGCGCCACAATACCGGAAGTACAATCGGCGCGATAGAGAATGACGTCATCTGACGTTGTCATGACGATGGCGGGATGGGCCAATGGCAGTAAAGTTCTCGTTATTTAATCCGATAAGTTTTATATTTCCGTAGGAGAGCCTGGAAAGAGAGCGACCGACCGACCTTCACCTACGACCTCAAGCCTAAGGTCAGTTCGAAGCTCTTGGCCATACTGCTGCATGATCAACATCACGTATCGTCAATTAGAAAAGCTTGTCACGTCTTGTCATGTAAATTGCCTACGTTTTAAAGTGTGTGTGTGTAAAGCATCTAGGAATAAGGAGCTATTACAGTGTTGCTTTTTAAAGCGCTATAGAATTAACGAGATTATACTTGCTTACTTACTTACTTATTTGTCGCTGTGCAGTCATCCACCATGAGCTCCACACGAGACAGTTCGGTGGACGGTCGCCAGGGGGCCGAGTCGTCGACGTTTCGGTCGCGGAGCCGACGGTGCATCGGCAGTCATTGTCCCCCATCGGGCCCGAGGGGCCGGCGACGGTCGTGCGGGCGAAGGCGACGGTACAATGGACCGAGTCACACCCGCGTTCCCTACAGCAGATTCTACGCAAGGGGCCGGAAACGAAATATCAAGCGCAAGACGTGCTACAACCGCTGATGGGTCGGTCGCAAGAGGGCGACACGGGTCGATCGAAAATACGAAACAAAAACAACGACAAAAGAACGAAATTACTAAACATCTGAAAACGCCATTTAAAACCAATGAAATGCTTAACTTGAACTAATAAAACGCTGAAATGTGTTAATGTGTAGTCTTTTCTTTTAATGAAAGCTAATTGAAAACTTTTAAAACCCGAATCTAAAACACTGAACTCTTACCGTAAATTCACAGAAACAAGCCCGGTCTTCGAAAAAGTAATGGTCTAAAACTCTAAACGGAACCCTTTGCCTTAATACAGCGGTTCTCAACCTGTGGGTCGCGACCCCCACGGGGGTCGAATGACGGTTTGCCAGGGGTCGCCCGAGACCATCAGAAATATGGGGTTGTCTCTTGTCTTGTTATTGTACAAAATTCCCTCAGTGGTAGTTACGACGTACTAGTTGTTTTCTATAATTGTCATTCAAGGATAGACATGGAGACAATTAAATAATAACGATTTCGAACATTTTGTTTGTCGTAGCATTATTATTTTTAGCAGTTTACATTGTGAACGAAAATAATGTTACCGTTGGGGGGTCGCACATAATGGGGAATTGAATTAAAAGGGTCGCGGCACTATAAAGGTTGAGAACCGCTGCCTTAATAGAAGCAGGGCCTTGTATTAATGTAGATTAGAAGGTCACCGGTATCAATGGAAAAAGACCTTGGGGTGACATCTAAACATACGCCACTATGCAGTGGCGTAGCCAAGCTTCTGGAATACAAGAACTCGTGCAACGGTCCCAACCAGAATAGGGGGCGACCCCTGGCCATCGTGGCAACGTCAATGACTATGTTCATAAGGTCTTTCATTTTGTATAATTACGGTAAATACATCAGTGGCGACTCCACCGGGGGGGCAGGGGGGCCCGTGCCCCCTATTGAGAGCCTGGCCCCCCAGTGGCCCCCCAGTTGGGACCCTATACTTAATGCTACATACATTAAACAACAAATGGTTGCCCCCCATGATTAGAAGTTGTCACCCCAACGGCCCCCCCACTTGCCAAATCCTAGAGCCGCCACTGAAATACATCAACAAGATTTCAAGATATTGTAGTTCACTTGAATATAAAGGCATTTCTTGAATGGCAATCAAATCATATCACATGGTTGGTATACTACTAAAATTTAATTGATTAATTACCGGGGTAGCAGTAGTCAAAAACAGTGCAATTCACAGAATACAATTTATGAAAGATACGTAAATATACTCCCAGATCCCATGATTTGATTCAATTGTTGTCTAAGTTCAAAGATTTAATATATTCAACAGATCCAACACCTCTTAAAATTGTTCAGGAACCAAAAACAGACTAAAAAATATTCATCTCCAAAACTGTTCTGCCAACCAGAATACAGATCACATAAAAACCAGTTCAGCAAAACATTTGAAGTTCTATAGTAATATTTTCCACGGTCTGAGTTCACCACAGAATCTTCAAGTTCAAGTCAAGTCAGTGTCATGAAGTGAAAGTCGTCGCCTCGACTCCGGCCATCTTAACGTCGGCGCACGTGACCTCTGACGTCATCCCTGCATACAGGACAGATGGCATTTCTCTGAAACATATAAAACAACTGAATCAAAGTGCAATTGAAATGGAATCAATCAAAAGCAAACTTTTAAATAGTCATAAATTCAAGAGATCAACACATTTGCAACAGCATCAAATGACAGCAAAGGCGGCTCCACGGGGGCCCTGTGTCCCCTCCCCCCCATCTTGAATGCCTGGTTCCCACACTGGTCCCCATCGAGGATGACATTCTTTCTGTATGTGCTGATTTATTAAAAACAGTTGGCCCCCATGCTTAAAAGTTGCCACCTCAACGCATCCCCCCTAAATACTGGTGTCGCCACAGTATGACAGCCAGAAACATAAATTGCCACTATATTTATCAGGTAGTTTCTTTGTTAAAATAAAAAGCATCAATGGTATAAGCCCTGAATTAGAGCAAAGGCTAATTAGGCAAAATTTAGCACAAGGGTCAGGATATAGGTCAGAGCAAAGCTTAGGTTTGTCTAGACTGTTGTAATTCCTACAAGAAAAACCGTTGCCTAATTTAAATTGTTTTGAACCATATACTCAATTGTTCCGACTTTTACAATGAACCAAAATTTTTGGTCTTTATACCTGATCAATCATTCTGGCCTTTACATCCAATCATTTTGGCCCTACAGCATATATATATATATATATTGTATATATATAATATATATATATATATATATACATATATGTATATATATATATATATAGCATACAGCATATGTATATAGCAGATCAATCACTCGATTGTTACCTTGATCCACTGATCAATACACTTGACGTGAAATCCATGACAACAGGGAAGCGTTCTTAGGAGGTCACCATCTGAGAAGTCTCCGAGACAGATTCGACAGTCTCTGCAATCAAGCAACAATGAATTGTCCAAGGCCACTGCCATGCCTGATGGCGGAGTCGTGTCAGAAGCAGACGCGGCGCTTGAACCTGCCGTCGCATCTTCGGGTGTCGTTGGCGAATAATCTGAAGCCCTGTACCTTACTGTTGGCAGTCGGTTTATTTCACCTCTACTAAGACCCTTGTGGCCAACTTCCCCAATACGCTCCGACAGATCCCAAAGAGCCTAGACACAAAGTTAAACTGCATAGAATATAATACACTTTTCAATAAGAGACCCAAAAAACCTCATGAAAGAACTGCAAGAAGAGGAGCTTTGGTGTCTGACCAGATGTTAATCACATGTGACTGTCATCAATAAAATTTATATTTCGAGAGTAAAGACAAAAAACTCAAACACATATAAAACCGAGAGCTTCTTGGTGAACTGTAAATGTCTTACGTCATAATTATTACCACTTCCATCTTCGAAATCAACCAACTGCAGAGCTCCTTCTCGCTGTAATAAAAACCAAATTATAGAGTTCAAAATGTTTGACTAATGTATAAAATGTATAAAAATAACCTCAAAAGCCAATTTTCTCACACTGCAGTGGCAGGATCACATTTTCTTTAAGAATATAGAATTAGATATTAAATTTCCTTAAAATTTTACACTGATGAATAGCACAGAATTCTACAGTACAATAATAGTAACTGAAATCAGGTGTAAAGATTACATAATTACATAAATACATTGAGTTGATCTTACATAGTGGATAAATGGAAAGAAGCCAATTCTTGGGCCTAAACAACAAACAACACTTGTGCTACGAAAATTAGTTTAAAATTGCAATTAAAACAAGTCTTTTGAAGATGTTAAAGCAAGTGGCAACTATTAACATAATTAAATGAACATTTCTAAACTTTTCTGCACAATCAGCATCATCATTGGGTACTAGTTTTCCATGGAAAAGTTTCCAAAATCCATGGTCCATTTTGCCTAATTCTGAGGCCTACCAAAAAATTTAAAAACCAATCATCAATAGTTAAGTCTGTGAAATAATACAAATTAGTGAAAACATCAACAATTTCAATAATTGTCAAGCAAACAATAAGTGTGTCACTAGTTGCACCATTGATCGCAAATAAGTAAGCAAAAGTAACGATAATCTTAATAATCGTTGAACAACCATCGCTGAGGCCTTACCATTCCCTGGACGGGATCGTGGTACAGTTGAAACCGCCATTCTTCTTCTTCTCGTGTTCCAGTTTCGGCGCGGCACCGGAGGCGGCACATCCTGATCCAAAGCTCCGGCACCACCGCCAGCCTCTGCTGCCACGACGGTTGGCGCCTGCAAAGTATCTTCATCCTGCTGCTGCTGCTGCAATCGGTTGCGCATCATTGCCTGTTGCACTCGAGTGAGGCGGATGGCATCTATTGAAGCAGAAACCGCGCCTTCTGCGTCGTCAGAAGGCACGGTGCCAGCCGCCGCATCATAAAGCACAGTGGTCGGAATGGGTGGCACAGGGCGAAGGCGCCGTGGTTGTTGCTGACAGACTGGCTAAAATCAACCACACCAGAGCCCCTGTTAAGACCATTGTAACAGACATAGCAGAAAAAGAAGACATGGTTTGAGTGGTTTTGAACCACTATTAGCACAGGTTGGTCTGTTTGAGAGTGATATATCTAGTAAAACTTGAAGTAGGAGGCAAGAACCATTGCCATTTTGTGGTAATTTTAGGGGAATTTGCATGTGGTTGGTTAAAAATCAAATGTATGTGGAAGATTTTTAAGTGCCATAAATGATGCATGAATAAAGAACAGTGTCCATATTCTCTTACCAAATCTGGGAATAACGAAAATGGTCTAAAAGCAAGGTTTTCTTCATTGAACCTGAGGAATTCTGGATCAAAACTACGATGTCTTGAGTATTCCCTTTGAAGTTCCTCCTTTTATAAAAAGCAGAATAAAATAATTGACTGAAAGCTGGACTGTCTCTCATTCACGCACAGACAACTTAAGCAAAACAGTATCAACATAATGCTTTTTATTGAAATCATTATTCAAGTTATGTGAACCAGCCAATTGTCAACAAGCAAGCCAACAACTAGAAATAAAAAATGAAGCTAGAAATCGCCAACATATCAATAGAATCAAAAGAGGCGGTTCCACGTTAGAGATAACTGGGGATGCATCCAGCCACCGGCCCACCAAAAATGTGTCTGCAATGGAAGATGATTGTCTAAATGGATTAGCCTTGATGGCATGGACATATCCACAAAGTCATCGACAAATTCGCTTCTAGCAACAGAAAACTGGATTTTGCACTATGACTTTGTACAACCAGACTAAAATTATTGCTTCTATACATTGTCAATTATAAACATTATACTTTATAAATCAAATCTGCAGATTTTTTCTAAATTGTTTACATATAATTCCTTTGATAATTGGTGGGATCTTCCTAGAAATTCATTGCATCCCCACCAACTTTCTAGAACATCATTGCATCCCTCCCACCAAGAGTTCTTGGAACTGCCACTGAGAATCAATACAGATCAATCAAATCAGCATGTATATCTATATTAAATAATTTTAAATATTCAATTTATCAAATGGGCATAATAGCACTCAACATTACCTGCAACTGCTGAGCAACCAGAAAATCAGAAGCCCCTAATGTCTCATACTCCTCCATCTGCAAACGCTTTGCAAAATCTTCATCGCTGAGCTCTTGACCACCATTCCGAAATCCTGTGAATGAATCATCCGTAAGATCAATGGTGTCGTCACCCTTCATCGGTTCCTCCATTGTTCCTCTAAATTTAAAATTTCAAACAAAACAGGATAAAGTGGAACAATCCTGCTTTCATTGTCGCCTTCGCAGCTGATAGTCAAATACTGAACTTGATATTTATCTCTGCTAAAACATAAATCACCGAAAAACCTATTCATATCCTAGCATGACTGTGCAAAATATCTAACATTGTATGTTAGTGAAAACCCAAATCTATTCATGTGCAGCTAAATAAAAATAATAACCTGATCATTTTTAAACAGCTACAATATGAAAACAGGGGGGTCTTGATTAATTAGATTTTTTTAAAATCAAATTTTCGATTGTTAGTATAAGCTTGCAGTAGAGATAGTTTAATCCAACCTCTGGACGAGATATGCGCTCTTCCGAATGCCAAAACGATCGCAGCTGTTGAATTTAATTAATTAAATCCATTAAAATTAATCTAAAAGAATTAAATTAATTAAAATGAATTAATTTTGTTACTAAAATGAAAGTGAAACACTGGAGGGCTGGGTCACCTTCGAAATCAAACAACAATGGTAGTAACTATAACATTACTGTGCCAAAATAATTATAAAATGATCGATTCGAACGCAGTTTAATCGTCATACCAAAAATAATTTTAAACAAAAATTTAAAGATTGTTGACCTTTAAAATAACACTTCCCAGATGCTTTGGTTTCCTGAACCTAAACTACTGGTATTCTGAGATTACAGCCTCCTAGCGACTGACATAAGAACTAAATTATACATGTATTTATTTGGCCTAATTATTTACCTATTATTTGTTATTATTGATATCATCTATAGATATTAAAAATTAATTAAAATCGCAATTTATTATCTATTATTCTTATGGCCAAAAAGCTCTAGGTGCAACACAGATTCAAGTCCATTCAATTGCCCACGTATATCCTCTTCAATAGCAAAGGATCCAGAAAAATAATTTGAGAGAACTCACGATTTATCGAAGCCTAAACACAATTAAGGGCAAGCTCAAAAATCAAGTCATGTTTGGTGCCATAAAAATGCGCTATAGAAATTTAAGTGGACTGATAATATGATATTGATTGTAGGTTGTGCTTCTCTAAGACTTTCGGAAATAATAGAAGACGGGCTTATTTAAAGAGTTTTGTTGACTTTGAGCTTTATTTAAACAAATCGAAATAAAATATCAGCGAAAGCAAAACTTTGTAAGAAATTATTGCGTTTGATTTGCTGTCGATTCTTGAGTGGTTGTCTAATTATTCTGCTTTTATCGTTCATTGCCCTATGATTGAATGCCCTCATAATCGTAAATCATGAAACGACTTTAGCGCCATTATATTGACTCATTTAGGATTGGTTTAGTCATAAATGATATCCGTTTTTAGCTCGTGATTTGGGATCCTCGGGTCATTTCGCTCTTACTGTTCTTGCATTGCTACATTGCTGCTTGTTCAACCTTGTTAGCCATTAACCGCAGTTAAATAATTAATGGCAGTGCATTGAAAATTTGTTGCATGACAATACTGTATTGCCTTCAGGTTTGCATAATGTCAGAAACTGCGATGATTTTGAACCTCCATTTGCATTGTCTTACATTTTTGTGTGAATATATGGTTTTCCATATTTTATAGGTTCTTTTAGCAGCAAAATGTTGACTGGTCGGCTACTACTTAACATTGTGCAGCGGAGAGCATTCCACCGCCTTCCAACAAGTCTTATGTCGCCTCTCATCCCAATTGTCATCGAGCAGACGGGCCGTGGGGAGCGAGCGTACGACATCTATTCTCGTTTGCTTAAAGAGAGGATCATCTGCGTCATGGGTCCCATTTCAGACGAACTTTCTAGTCTTGTGGTCGCTCAGCTTCTCTTCCTACAGTCGGAAAGCAGCAAAAAACCGATCCACATGTACATCAACAGTCCGGGTGGTTCTGTGACGGCAGGGCTGGGAATCTATGACACGATGCAGTATGTGCTGCCCCCAATTGCTACATGGTGTGTGGGACAGGCGTGTAGCATGGCGTCTTTGCTACTGTGCGCCGGGCGCGCCGGTATGCGCCACTCGCTGCCAAATTCCAGGGTCATGATTCACCAGCCGTCCGGCCAGGCAGTTGGACAGGCAACTGACATTCAGATCCAAGCGGAGGAAATCATAAAACTCAAGAAGCAGATAAATAATCTTTATGTAAAACATACGAATCAGGCACTCGGGACGATTGAGCAGAGCATGGAGCGAGATCGATTCATGAGTCCAGTGGAGGCAAAAGAATTCGGCCTTATCGACCTGGTTCTTGAGCACCCACCTGCACCTGGTGAAGAAGAAAAGGATTAGCGTTAAATATAACTTCCGAGTGTTCAAACTGAAGTCACGTTGTGTTATTGGATTTTAATGGAACTTAATTTTGACTTTATTTAATTGAACTTTCAAACTCTAACCAATTATATCAATAAATTCTTCAGAGCTTTTCATGAAGTGCAGTGTTCAAATAAATTTTTTATGCATTTTATTCAAGGATTAAAGCTGACTTCACTATAACAGGATCTTGGCTACAACATGAAAGTGGAACAATTTGACAAGGTTGTTACTCTTTTATTAACTTAATGGCTATGAACCATCCTGTATATTGCAGGTCCAAGATTAGCATGTAATGAGCATATTTGAATCACCTAGATATAGAAATAAATTTGGCGGCAAGAGGCCTCAACTCTGGTCTGGGCTTTAGATGCCTATGATGTTACATATAAACGTAGAGCAGAAAATCAACAGTATGAAAAGTATGGAGGGGTCTAAAATATATTGCTAGACCTTTTACATTCCTATTAGACATAGAGTCACATAACAGTTCAAGATAGATTTTTAGACAGGCATGAATATTATAAAAATGTGGGCCTCTTTGATTTTTCAGGAACTTGGTCTGTCAAATATATTTTTATATACTGTAAGCTTGTGATAGAAACATGATAATATATAGTAAGGGGCTGTCCATTAATTATGTCAACAATTTAGGGAGGGTTTGAAAAAATTGAGTTGTTGACAGGAGGGGTTCAAGAGAAGTAGCGTCAACAATTTCACTTTTTTACAAATAATCAAAAAATAGGAAATTTCATGGAATTCTACTTATTACAATGGAAAAAGCATGGCAAAAAAGGTCATCACCACATTTTGACACTCGATGAGCAAAACAGGCAAAAAATGGTCATCGGCGAAAAATAATAACCTTGTTATTGGGACCTGTCATTGATTTTCGGGGGGGGGGGGGTCAAAAGTTTTTGACGTAATTATAGGGGGTAACTGAAAGTTGACAGTTGTTGACAAAGGGGGTCAAAAATTGCCCAACAATTGTTGACATAATTAATGGACAGCCCCTAACGGAAGCCACAGAAACATCTTCTTCTTCATGTGCCATGTATTGCTACGTCGGCGACCATGGATTTCCACTCTTCTCTGTTTCTGGCTTTCCTTATCAGTTCGATGTTGTCTGTAGTTCTTGTCGCTTCTCTTAGGCTGTCCGTAAACTTTATTCTTTGTCTTCCTCTTGCTCTTTTCCCCTCTATTTTTCCTGTTATGGCTAGATTTTCCAATCCGTCTTTTCTTATTAGATGTCCAAAGAATTCAAGCTGCTGCTTTCTTATGGTTTTTAGCAATTTTCTTTTTGTACCAAAAGTTTTTAGTACTTCCTCATTGGTTATTCTTTCTGTCCATGAAATTTTTGCATCCTTCTGAGAAACCACATCTCTGTAGCTTCCAGTTTCCTTTCTGATGTTTTTGTCAACGTCCATGTTTCGAGCCGTACATCAGAACCGCCCATACGTAGCTGTGAAGAATTCTGAGCCGTGTTGTTGTTGAAATATGTTTATTTGTGAGAATCTTTTTGAGTTGTATGAAGGCTGACTTCGCCATACCTATTCTCGTTTCAATGTCCTTTTCACTTCTTCCATCGCTTGTCACAGAAACATATGAATGGGTTAATATCAAAATATTTCTTGGGATACAATTCTGTGATTAATCTTGTATATGCAAGATATGGATTTTGGTGAAAAATGGAAAAATTAACGAGATGGAAAGATGACCAACGGAGAGGTGTGGAAGAGGATAAAAATCTTTAAATTTTTGAAGCTCAATCCTAGAGCAAAGAACAAGTATGAAATCCCAAAAGAAGAAAACTCGAGCATGGGCACCCATAAAAAATTTTTCCAGGAGGGCAAAACACAATGGTCGCAGTTACATCACATAAATTTTTCCAGAGGGCAAAAACATGTTAACACAATGGTCACGGTTAATAAATTTTTAGCAAGTTTTTCAAATTTCAATGTGAAATATTGGTATTTGCATTTTCCAGGGGGGCATGTGCCCCCTCTTGCCCCAATGTGCGGGCGCCCATGAACTCGAGATAGAGGTGTCGACGCTACAGTATGGAACCTATCTCTGGACTGGAGTCTGGACAGAGCACCTCATGATGGTAATGAATCTTACACACCTACAGACTAGTTCTCTGTAAGTTGACTATAGTGAACCTAATAAGCATCACACTTTCTCGCTGACCTAATTCTTGACCCGACCTAGTTAGACTGGCTGTGCAGCCCATCTATGGTGCAGCCACGTAAAATGACCGTGAATCATTTAGTATAATTAATTGTTTTATTTATTATCCGTTCGTTTTGCGTAATTTTGACAACATGTTTGCATTAAAATCAACTTTTCTACGGGTGTCGTAAAACATCTTGTAATCGGATACGACGATTCGTATGGCGACCCCAGCGCGTATCGCAGCCTCAGTGCCGGATAATTTATGTAGCGCCAGTGTGGTCGGCGGCTATGTCGTTCCCTGGAAGGGATGCCTTGTCTGCCGGAGATCGGACGGCGCCACGTCGTTCCGGTCGCCCGCCGAGTTCTGCCGGCATCTGAGGGACTATCACTGCACGAAAGAGGGAGGCTCGTTCGTTTGCCGGTACGGGCCCAACGGGGTCTGCCCCTCGTTGCCCGTCGAGGAGAGTCAGCGATCAGGATTACGAAGATCACGTGGCCAGAGATCATGTCGCCACCGAATCAAACAGTTCCTCGTCGACTCCAGCCTCGCCAAGTACTTTAAGATTTTCTTGTTTACAATACATAGGACATAGCGGCGCCTTAAAGGGAAGGAGACTGCAGATAAAAATAAAAATCCGACATTTTTGTGATACGAGAAATGCTGGGCAGAAAGTACATATACATTTTTGTATGCCTTGTATTTTTCACTGCTTTTGCTATCTGTTTCTGAACTTTGTGTGTCAGAGTTTTGACTTCTTATGCTAGAGATACAAGAATATGTTTTGTAAAGTTATGTCAGTTCACAAACATTTTCTTTCCATATACTTGCATGTCTTTAACCAATCAAATCTCATGGTTTAAAGATATTGGCCAACTTTTCATGAGCTCATTGCAACCAGCTGATAAAAATGGCAATTTTCACAACTGATAAATGGGTTTTGTTGGCTATTCACTTTCTACAGAATTTGACAGATTTGTATCGCCCGTCTTTATTTGCTTCACATTAAAATTATCAGCACTGCATATATTCTCTGAGTTTAATTGATTGCTGAGCAAAGGAGCAAAAGGGCTACCTCAAAGAACTTGGCTGGATGACATCAGAGACTGGACATCATTGAAAAATATGGAGAACTAAAAAGAATTGCTGTTGATCAAGAAAAAATGGTGACAACTTGTGATACCAACCTTCGATTCGAAGATGGCACATAGTGATGATGATGATAAAATATATCTGTTGATTGATTTAGTGATTGATTATTCAGTTGATTGAGTGTGAGGCTGTAACCAGCATATGTTTTAAGGTTTGAAAGACCGCCGCAATCTTTCTAGCGGCCGACAGACATCTCCACCTCCAGCTCCCCCTTCGTGCGTACCTTCGGTCGTTCAAGACCAACATCGCTGGACGGTCTACATGTCACAGGTCAACCTTCCCGCCGCACTCAATGACCCGCGGCTTGCCAGGAGGGAGACAGACTTCTTTTCAAAGACTTGGGGTGAGAGTTTTGAAAGGGCAGAGGTTGTGCCATCGCCTTACGTGCCTCACATAACGAAGGAACATTTCAGAAAATATCTTGCAAAGACGTCAGCCGTAAGTGGACATTAAGTTGGTTTTAAAAAGGAATGCTTGAGCTATTGTTGTATTCATTCTTGTTGCCATCTTTTTTGTTTGGCTTTTCAGATATTCTGTAATTGATTCTCCGTATTAATGATTTTGCAAATGAAATTGGAGGACCAGCAGTCGATCATCATCATTTTTTGCTCTCTGCCAACTCTTTAGTAGTAATAACTAGACACAAAATGTTTCCAATAAGTTCTTTCTATCTTCTGTTAATCGTCTTCCTTCTACAATTCCTTTCATATTCATATCTTCTCTGATGTTGTCCATCCACTTTTTCCTGGGTCTTTCTCATCCTTTATTTCCTTTTACTTGAGTTTAGAGTGCCTTGTATTGTAGTCTCCTTTCATCCATTCTGTTGACATGTCCATACCAGTTGAGTCTTCCTCCTGATTTTGTCGATAATTGTATCCTTTAGATAACTTTATTATTATTATTATTATTAGTGGTGGTGGTGGTGGTGGTGGTAGTAGAAATAATAGTAAAAGTAGTGTATATTTTTGTGATTGCCTATCAATTATTTTGCTTCTTAGTTTTTAATTGTTGTCCTAAGATTTTATTTCATATTTCTGGTGCTCTAGAGTAGCATAAGTCTTTTCTTTTGGGGAATGGATTCTATTTTTGCATGTTTTATTTATTTTGATGTCACTTGTTTTTATTTATTCCTAGCGTTTTCGCAAGCACAACTTGGCATTGAAAAACGTGGCTACATCGGCAGAAAATGACGCCGTTGGCGATGGGGAATCAGACCGCGAGTTCCCATCGGCTTATGCAAGGAAGCAGAGTAAGTGTATCATAGACGACTGCAACTTATGTGGCTAATACAACTGAATTTGTCAGCCTACTGACATGTTTTGTCATGCCAAAAGTGGATTACTGTAATAGTCTTCTCTATGGCCTACCTGACTACGAGTTGAATCGCCTGCAGTCGGTGCTGAATGCAGCTGCAAGACTTGTCTTTGGTGCTGGACGTTGTGACCACATCACCCCACTAAGTCATCAGCTTCACTGGCTCAAATTTTGAGAGAAAATTGAATACAAAAATTCTCTTCTTGCATTCAAGTCCATAAACCAGATTGTTCCAGGCTTCAGGAGTATTTCATACTGACAGCATCACGAAAGTTGCAAATGTCCCTGCGGTCCGATGCTCAAAGTCTTATGAAGATACCTCACTATAAAACATCACTCAGTCCCGGGTCATTTGCATTGTCAGGGCCAAAGACATGGAACGATATACCAATTATTGTGAAATCATCCTGTTCTCTAACATCCTTTAAGAAAAATCTAAAGATTTATTTGCTTAGAAAATCTTATTCTCTTCTACCTAAGATTGTTTTTCATTCATTTTTTATGTCTGTTATTTTTATTTATTTTTATTAGACTCTGTAATGTGCCCTTGCAACTGACTTTTTAGTAATATGGCGCAGAAAGAAATTGCCAATTTAATAATAATAATAATAATAATAATAATAATCCATCGATCAAGGAAGTATGACCACATCACGCCACTGTTGATCGACCTACACTGGCTCTCAGTCCCCGAGCGAATAACGTATAAGTTGGCAACCCTCGTCTATCGGGTGCTTGCACGACATCGCCCCTCCTATCTCGGTGCGAACTCCAGAGATCGGCAGACACAGACAGTAGAAGGCGTCTGTGATCTGGCTCAACTCAAGCACTCCTCGTGCCGCAAGACACGCTTGCCACTGCCGGCGACCGTGCCTTCCCGGTTACCGCAGCGAAAGCCTGGAATCGTCTTCCAGTCTGTGTTCAATCATCATCTTCTCTGGACATATTTAAGAAGCGACTGAAGACTTGGCTGTTTGAGATGAGCTATTCTGTTAAATCCTGACCTATATTATTCATGTACTTTGTAATGTGTTCATGTAGTCTTTCTAGGATGATTCACCACATAAATCCTAACTTTCAATAAATATTAATAATAATAATAATAATAATAAACAATCATTTCTTAGCAACCTCATTCAGTACTTCAATGAAGTTGGTATAATTTTAAAGGTAAAAATAGTGCAGAACGTGGATGTTAACTAGAAATAACCAAAATGTGATTTAAATCTCATTTCGCAAGAGCAGGTCATATATGTATGCTGAACACTATAGAGCTGGCACTGAATGTGCACCTGAACGTGCACACACATATGCATATATTTATACATTATACTGTATATAAACATACATTAGCTTAAATTTGCACTTATTTTAGGTGAGCTTATTCTTTGTGTTGTGTTAATTATTCATAAATTGTTAATTGTTGGCTGTATTTTGCTTTTAGAAAGATTCCAAATCGATTTGGATGTCATTCCTAAAGTAAGTGTTGAAACATTTTCATAATCCATTTGTTTTGAATTTGCATTTCATGTCGTCTTATTTTGTGTTAGAAATTGCTCTGTATGTTTTCCTGGTATAGATGTTGACACTGTATAGCCACTGGACGTAATGTTTGACTCTGGATGGACGATATTTTGTCTTCTATTTTATTTAATGTTTTATTTTTCTGACTACTCTTTTGTATCATGAGGGACTTTATAAGAGGGTCTGACCAACTTTGCATTAGTTGTGTAGAAATGCACTATATAAATGCTTTGTGATGTTGCATTGCTTTACATTACATGCTGCTTACTTATGCTGTTGTTTTTTTTAGAATGATGAGTGAATTCTATCTCTGTTTTTTTAAATAATAGCTTTGCTTGTTTCATTTGTTTTGAGATTTTCATGCAGCCAGGGTTTTCCCTTCAAAATCCCGAAACTTTCAATCAGGTGTTGCCATGGCAGCAGATTAAAACTCACAGACAAGACAGTTCGTCAGAAAAATCAGTTCAGTCGTCAAAATTATTGCAAGAAAAGGTTTTTGATTTATTCTTTGATTTAATTTATTTACCAGGTTTTATTTGAGAAAAACTGATTCAAAGCTGTGTTGTGTGAAAGTATGATAGCTATAGTCAGCAATTTAAGCGCTTTTCATAAACTCATTTTGACCCTTGTAGACATGCATACTTTACATTCATAAAATGGCCCTTATAGGTAGCATGCATACTTTTTATTCATAATGTACAAGTCCAATATTAATGGGTTAATGAGGATTACTAACATTGTGTGATGCTTATTGTTATTTATGGACTTCTATAGCGCCAATTCTAATACTGAATGTATGATTTGATGGTGCTGCAAATCCAAACCGCAAAAGACCAGGCCAATGCCAGAGATCAGTCAACGTGGGAGTGTGGAAGCAGAAACCTGATGAAAAAAATTAATTGCTATTGGCTTGTACAGAAAGCATATTCTTAGTCATCACAAGCAGTTATCATTTTACAAAAGTGAACAATTACCTGTTATTGCTATTCTGTGTTTTATTTTAGCTCAGTCATTACCTGGATCTTGTCGAAGTCCAGATCACAAAGCAGATATCTGTGCGATCGGAGGCGTTCTTCAGTGCGATGATATCACATGATGAGCTCGAAGATCACATGAGAAGAACGTGTTCTTGTATACAACATCTTCGGTACGCCGTCCACACAATGGTGCAAAACCTAAATTTATTTCCAATTTTGATGATGTCATGTAAATTATATCAGATGTTGAAGGGGTGTACTTCTGCCGCTGATGATGATGGTGATGATGCTCCACTTGCCAGCAATGTGTTTGGATTTTTAACTTCAGAGAAAGAGTTCGTCTTCTGGACTGCATTCTGGTCCAAAGTCCGCTAAAGATTGTCCAGCTATCGAAGACGAGATCAAACCATTTAAAAGTCTACAAAAAGGTGAGTTAGATACTTTATGGCACTTCTATGACAGGTTTTTAAAAATTGCAGGTGAGATTGAAGAAAGTTAAATGTTTGCTGACTTATCTTGACTGTTCATTCCTGTCTTTGTCTGATCTGTTTTTTGCCATCTCTTTTACCTTCTATTGTCTTGTCATGAAACCATATGTTTGCTTACCTCTTTGTATGCATGTGATTTCAGAATTCACTTTTCCACTGATTCGACTTAGTCATAAGTGATGATATACCAGTAGATTTATGTTTAATGCCAGTAGATTTATGTTTAACGCCCGTAGATTTATGTTTGATACCTGTAGATATGTGTTTAATACCAGTTGATTTATGTTGAAACCTGTACATATATGTTTGATACCTGGAGATGTATGTTTGACACCAGTAGATTTATGTTTAATATCAGTGGGTTTATGTTTTAAATTTTCAGTTAAGACTTATGGCCACGATCTACCAGACGCAGCCGACAATACAACGGCTCCTTGGAACAAACGATTTCATCGGAGCCCTCGACCTAATTGCAACAACACAGGAAATTCTTTCGCAAGAGTTAGTCGGCATACATTGCTTCAGGTATTTATTATTATTATTATTATTATTATTATTATTATTATTATTATTATTATTATTATTAAAAGTATCACGATGTTTGTTGGAAGATAGCGTCTAATCTGTTTAAACATGGTTTAACATGAAGCTAGGAATATTTGACAGAGAGAAATTGATTACGAGCTATCATCACAACACAATATCTGCCATTTTGCGTCTTAATTGTGATTAAAATCTACATTTTTGAAGATGTCTTGAAGATTTATAAATTTCTTTGTTGGCCATGTTTTTACTTTGTGTTTTGATGAATCGTAGGCATCTGGGCTTACAACTCATGGAAATGGAGAAGTTAATCGAGCGCATGATGCGGGCAGAATTTGTCAGTTTCACTCACTCGCTCTTCTACAAGCCCATAGCAGAAGAGGACGCATTCGTCGATCATGTGAGAGTTATTTTCGATCATGCTACAATTTTTATCTTGTGACAATCATTAGTAGTCCGTGCAGAAATTAATAGTTGATCATTTTTCGCAATTGTTATTATGGTGTGTTGTTGATCTTTTTGGATCTAGGATCGACTTGTCATGATCGTGTTAGGAATTTTGCGTCTCCAGAATAACAGCATGATCGAAATATGTGAAGAAGAGGCTTGCACAAGCATTCGTACCATTGTTAAGCAGGTCAGAAACTGATACATAAGTGTTTTCACTAACAAATCCAGGAAAGTCATACTCCTCCTTAATGTAATGTAGGGCTTCTATAGCACCTCTTCTATTTGTACTTGGAGGCATTCCCAGCTTTAGAGTCGCTTCAGACGTTTTCAGACTTTTCAGATGTTGAATTGTATGAGGTAAGAAGTGGGGTGCAAATAGATGGAGACAATCCATTCCAACGAAAGGGTCCAGTCACTCTGAATGCTGGGTGAGAGTGCTGTAGTCTGCTCATGCAGTTGTCAATGGTTGTTTGAAATTATTATCGTACGTGATCTAGATTACCGGTAGACTGTACTTTATGTTCTTTCAAACCCAATTAACTTGATATTTTTGGGTATTTTTTAAAAGTCTTGTTTCACAGAAGAAGCTTAATGCAGTATGTTTTTGTGCCTGTAGACAGTAATTGAGGCCGTGTCTGTGGCAGATGATATTGATACTGACTGTGCTCCTAACAGGTTGTTTTTCCATCACTGTCTTGTTAGTGTTGTATATTATGTGGATTCATCTATTATCTTCACTGGGACTTAATTTCAATGCGATGGTCTTTTTTAATTTTGAAGTAAATTGTTAAAAAATATGGAATTTGTGATGCTTCCATATATTTCATTGGAATGAAATTTGTAATTGTAATTGTAATTTGTTTCTTTTCAATATATGTTGAGCAAAATTTTGCTCTTGCTTCCAAAAACCTTTCACAAACCCAAGTGTAAGTTGGAGGGTTTCATTAGTAACTTATAAAACACTACTTTATTAGTAAGTTAAAGGAAAACTGAAAAGACAATGGGTGGACAGATTGGAAGAGGATCTGAGCATGTCATGGCTGAATCTAAACAGAAAAACTGACAGAAGACACTGAATGACTTTGGAAGAAATAGCAAAGGACAGAGAACTTGGGAGTCACGTCATGGATATGTCGATAGCTGGACACAGCTGATGGACACAGACCTGACCCGACTTGACCTGATTAGTAACTTGAATATTGAAAGCTGCAACATTTTGAAGGGTTAGAGTGTTGTATTGAGCTATTGACTTTTTTTTTAAATTTCAGTTTGGCAAATCAGATGCGCCTTCTCAACTATTCCCAGTGGATGACACTCCTTGACCAGCTCTTCCACAACCTTATCATCCTTTTGGGTCGAGTTAAGGTCTGTAGGTCATGGGATTACCTTCATTACTTGCTTTTCTTCTGCTGCTTTGACTTTCATTGTTGGTGATTGTTTTAGTTTCAGAGACGTCTATTTTCATTTGTTGGACTAAAAACTCTGAATATGTATTTAACATTCCCAGGATAAAAGCTGAAATTTTCTCAATTAATTATTTATCTTAAGGTTGACACATTGTATTCAGGTTTTTTCTTATTTTTTAGATGATTAATGATGTTATTCAAGATGTTGCCAAAGCTGTTACAAAAAGTGACTTCTTTCAACCGGTGGAAGAGGAAAAGGACAAGGAACTGGAAAAGGAGTGTCCCTGGCACGACACTGTCCTCAGAATGTAAGTACTAATGGAAAAATTTCTTGGCTAAGGACATTGTACAGTATTGTAAGGTAACAAGGCATTTATATATCACCTATTATGGCAGGCACTCAGAACATGGTATTTCCCTTTGCTGTTAAAAGAATGATCTTTCAATGGAATTTGTGCCGTCTTTGGTTCTTTGTTCTGATTATAATTATGTCTGTTTTCATTTCTTTTAAAATTTAGTGATGTGATGTTACAAAAAAGGCATTTTGAATATGTCGCTGATAATGATTTATCCCATCTAAATAACTTATCACGGTATCTGCTGGTTTTTGTCAGTACGGGTGATGCTGACAAGGCGCTTTCAGACGTTGAATACCTTCAGATCTCAAAGTCATTGCGTGACATGCTTTGCCACGTGTGCGACCATTCGCACGACCGATGTATCAAGGTCCTTAATGCACGTGCAAAGGTGATTTTAACTCTTGGTCAACTTATGATCCTTAGTTAACAAAATTAGCTCATTAATTAAGCATTTATTTAAGACCAACTTAGTAGAGGTACTACTTGGATGTTTCATTGCATGATCCTACACATTGAATTTTGTAAATGTTAATATTTCATTTAAACGAGAACTGAAAACTGCTCTGTTTGTTCATAGTTATCTAGAACATTGGTCTTTTTCAGCTATATACTGTATTTTCAATTGTTAGGTGTCCTAGCTGTAGACCTACTTGTATGATGTGCCACCATAATCAGTTCCTTATTATTATCATTTTATTATTATTAGCAGTAGTAGTAGTAGTAGTGGTAGTGGTAGTAGTAGTAGTAGTAGTAGTAGTAGTAGTAGTAGTAGTAGTAAGTTGCTATGTGATGTTTAATTGCTGAGCTCGTTATTGATTGTAATATGAAATATATTAAATGCCTTACGGCAAAATACACACTACATACACCGAAAATGAGTTATATAATATATATATATCGCCAGGCATTTATATAGCACCCAGATCAGGAATTGTGACCATGGGTTTTCTTCCTTTTGCAATGAGTGTATTTGGATTTTTTGTGGGTTTTAGGATGGTTTTTTAGATCGACTGCTGCTGAGTGAATTTGTTCAGCTGTCTCAGACGATTGAAGGCTTTGTCAGGGATTCTGGTAATCTTATTGGAAAGCAAAGCGTCTCACTACGATCCTGTCTACAAGGTCAGGTAAGAGGTTGTCATTCATTCAGTCAGTCAGTCAGTCAGTCAGTCAATCAGTCAGTCAGTCAGTCAGTCAGGGACTTGTATGGCTGTAGTCTGCTCATGCAGTTGTCAATGGTTGTTTGAAATTATTATTTTGGTGGCCAAACCACAGTTCCAAAGTTACCTCATTTGTTGACCAACATTGATTGATCGATCGATCGATCGATTGATTGATTGATTGATCGATTGATTAATTGATTGAGTGAGTGAATGATTGATTGATTGACTCATAGCATTGCATTGCATTTCAGTCCTCCAGATTTGTTCAACGTTTTCACGAAGACCGAATTAACAAACTTAGGTAAGTCTAACCTGTGTTGTTCTTTGTCTTATTGATGAAAATTTATATTTTTAATCCTGACAATTTTTATATAGTTACATTATCAAAAGTTGACATTTTTGACAGCTTCTTGCTTTCATTTTACTTTATTTTCTCCAAATGGAAGCTTAAACCAGTTAAATACAATCGATGAATCCATAAAATGTAAAAAGAATCTTCAGAACTTTCCACTTTTTAAATTCTTGTGGCAGTTTTATACAGCAATTGAATGAGGCATTTATGACATTGCTTACTGCGAGGTTTTTTACTTGTAGATGTAAAGACAAAAAGGCAAACAAACCTATTAGAGGACAGGAGGGCAACAAATCGTATTGCACAGCAAGACCATAATGGGAGTGAATGGCCAGGTGATACATAGTGGTTCTCACACAGGGCAGACCCTACTGCACCACTCTAAACCCTGTTATAATTATTATTATTTATTTATTTATTTCCATGCTGTGCTAGCAGAGATGAGTGATTGTTTTAATTATCTGAGCATTGTGTTTGGATAAAGTTTTGTTTGAATTTTTAGCCTTATTTTGGACAACGAGCGTTGGAGACAGGCTGATGTTCCAGTTGACTTTCAGGAGATGGTGGATCATATCTCTTCCACCGGTATAATACTTTCCCTGCTGGATTCATTCTGCCTGGCTCCTTCCAATTGCATTTTAATATTTGGCAAACTACTTCAGTATGAAAATAGCTGAATGTGCAAATCTGTGATAAATTTTATGTTGTGCAACTTTATGTGTGAATGATTTAATGAAGTTTGAACTTGTTGATTTCAATGATTTGTTAGTTGGATGATAGTTTGGTCTTTTAAGGTAATTGTTACCATATGCACTGAATGTGTAACCAGCCATGTATATAGCACCTTTACTGGGCAGGCACACAAAAGCATAGTGTGCTGACCAGTCAATGAAATTAGCTGGTTCTCTTCAAGTTCTCAAGTTCTTTGCCTAAAAGCAGTTTGTAAAGCAGCATTTTAGATTAGTGCTTTGCTGTATTGCTATTAGGTTGCTGTAAATTCTTTCAGAGACAGAATTCATTCTGTGTTGTCCTTTATAACTACATATTTCACTGATTTTCTGTGTTGTCTTGCAATATTTATTTTTTTTATTTATCATAGGCAAGCTTAACCTACCTGTGAAAAAGTCAGATTCAGGTAAATTGGTGTTTTTGTTTGCCCAACATTCAAAACCGTGAATATTTCAAAAAATTTCTTTAGTGTGCTTAGTGGTACTCTGTTTTGATGCAATGACCTACCACAACTGCTACTACACTACTGGTACTACTCCTAGTTTGCTACTATTACTGCTGCTACTATTACTAGTACTATTACTGCTACTATTGCAAATGATGCTGGCATGTTTACTTTAGAGAGCAAGCCACAAGAATATCTGTACATAAATGGAGAGAAATTCAGTGTTGTTGGGTAAGAATTAAAGTTAAATTTTGTAGATGGTAAATTTAATGAGAGCTTTAATCGGAACTGAATATGATGCCATTTAGTTGGTTTATTTTTGCCTTACTTACTTTTTTGTGGTTTTTATACTTCAGAAAACTTTTGTCTAAGCAATCGCAGAGTGAGTTTGCAAGTAATTGGTTAATTTTTGCTCCAATTTCAGCACCATCTTGATGCTCTTGAAGATCTTGGTCGAATATTGCCAGTTCATCGACAACATTCCGTCTGCGACTCCAGAAATCCTCAATCGCTTGGTTGAATTGCTCAAAGTAAATGTTGCAGCAATATCAAAATAAAGTCTGTTGACTTCTTTACAAGCTTCAGATCATTTCAGATGCACTGCTTTGAAGATTTGTTCACCGTGTGGGTGTGTTTTCGTTCCAGCTGTTGCGTAGTGACTGTGTTTTTGTTTCCAGACATTTAACTCTCGTACTTGCCAGTTGATCATTGGTGCCGGAGCTGTCCACCTCGTTGGACTGAAGACAATCAGCACAAAAAATTTAGGTTAGCTGCTTGAAAAACAGTCTGCCATATGGTCATCATCCATCACCATCCATTTTCATCATCATCATCATTCTTCATTATCATCGTCGTCATCATCATCGTTCTTCATTGTTGTTGTCATCATCATCCATCGTCGTTGAAACCATCGTCATCCATCGTCATCATCATAATCATTACTTCATCTACAATTTCATGGACAGGCAAATGATTTCAAATAATCATCGCATATTGCATCATCACGAGAACACAATTGAACATGAAAAATCTTTTGTCAGAAGAAAAATGTATTACAAAGCATGAGCCAATCATGCTCTTATTTTAATAAAATGTGAATAATTGTAAATATATTAAGGCAGAGCAGAACTAAATCTGGTATTTTGTGTAGTAGATTGGTTAAAAAGTGAGTTTTTTGCATTTATTGTGCTTTGGCAGCCCTTGCTTCACGATGCCTTCAGCTAATCGTCCACTATTTACCATCAGTGAAGAGTCACTTTGAGTCTCAGCTCACGAATAAACAGTTGAATATGCTCAAGCATTTTGAGCAGCTCTTTAAGGTACTTGTTCAATTTAGCAGTGATTTTATGTATGTATATATATATATATATATATATATATATATATAATCTTCTTCTTCTATAAAATCTTATATATATATATATATATATATATATATATATATATATTTCTCTTTAAGACAATGTATTGTATTGAACAATTTTACTTGTATACATGTATGGAGATTTTGCAAGCTTAACACTTTCACCCCAGCAACCTGTATAACCAAAATGTTATGTAGCCTAAATGTATGCCATTTGATGCAAAAGGGTTAAAGACCCCTTTTAAGATGTGTTGGCAATGAATTATATTGGTGGATTTCTGCATAAAAATTTTTCAAATTTTATTTTGTGTGCACTTCTTTCATTTCTATAAGGTCATGGTCTGTTGATGCCTTGAACATCTGTAAGCAATCTGACCCAAGTGGCAGTATGATGTCTGGGGGTATTGGACCCACTGCAACCCTCTGATCAATTACAATCTACTGCCTCACCCCTCATGAGTACATTGGTGATATGCTATTCATTAATTGATGATAATGAGGAGGAGGGGGAAAAAGAAGAGGAGAAAGAAGAAGAGAAGGGGAAACTATGAGTATGATGGCCATGATAAGATTTGTGAACATCACTTTTAATGTTGATCTTACAGTTTACTAAATTATTTTTCTAGTGTTATGTAATGTAGCATTTGCACATTTTAGGATTACAACGACCATATCACAATGATCTCAGCCAAACTTGTCTCGATTATGGACGCCATGTTTGAAAGCAATCTCACAAAGGTGATCAATCAATCAATTAATCAATGGACTTCTGTGGCACCACTATCATAATGACTATGGCATCAGTCGATAGCTAACCAAATCCAATCCAAATTAGAGCCAGTGCAAGCCGGAATGGTCAGTCCGATTGGCGGGAAGCAGTCTAAAGGAAAGGTCAAGCCAAACAGGGATGTCTCTTACAACTAGGTCTAAGGGATGAATATAATTTTAACCACAGTCTTAAAATTCATGTTTATATTCTATGGTATTTCTTGAACTCAGAAAAGAGAATATTTTATCACCAAATTTCCAATTATATTTTTATTTATCACCAAAATTTCCAATTATATTTTGTGACTGTTATGATTTATTTCCACCCACCGTGCTCATCCCTTTCTACATGCCTAAGGCTAAAACCGCTCTTTTCTGTGAAGTCATCAGGCGTTGTTTAAGATTATGAACTGTTTTTACTTTAGTATGAAGTCAAAGCGCGGTACCTTCTAACTGTTTCCGCAACATCGTTAAGCAGATTTCCAAATTTCATTTAAGGCATCTACGACATCCTGTCGCCGCAGCAGATTCGGGTAATTCTTTTCTATTTTCAGTAATTTAGCGGCAACAACGAAGTCGGTTTTGCCTCTGGTTAATTGTCTGACAGTGCTTAGAATTAACTCCACTCTTATCAAACGAACCATTGGTATAGGAATTTTCAATTCATTCGATTCTCCGTTTCTTTGCTTTAAAATGCCCCTTAACACAGACTTGGATAACGTGAACCCATGAATAACTTGCTCTGGCTTAACAGAAACTATGAAACTATATACAGTAGTATTGAGGTCTGACCTTTAGAATTTGTTGACCTGTGTTTTGGTTTGATGAAACTAAAATGCGGATTTATTTAGCTCACAGTGATTTGTTCTCGACAGGAGCTTATCGAGGAGATTAATGGCGGATTCAAACGTTTATTCAAAGTTCAGTTGATGCGTCTGAACGTGGCTTCAGATGGAGGCCCTCAACACGGGTAGGCAGACAAAATATCTGGCTTTATATTAATTTGCCCTTATTTTTTTAGTTTCTGAAATGTGTTTGCTGTAGAGTGATATTTACATAAAAGTCAGAGTGTTGCCACTGCTACTCATTTTGTCACTGCCCTCTAGCAAGTGAAAGCTGAGTCAACCTTAGGGTTCCAGTGGGTGTCGAACTCACAAACTTCGAATCTCAATGCCAGTGTTGTTACCACTGTGATATTTGCCCTTTCTTATCTGCTGTAATATTACTTAGCGTAAACAGCTTGAAATAGTAAGAAAGGAGTAAATGAACTTGTGATTAAGCTAGATGAGGTGGCCAATTAACAGCAGACTTACTTACTTACTGCATGTGTAGGCCTGTTATGAAGAGATATCTGTTAACACTGAATTGTTCCAATATGAGAATATTGTCCAGGTTTTATCAGCCAAATGGTTACAGTGCTATTGATACTCTTTCACTGAAACTAAATTGAAATTTGATTTTTTTCTATCATTTAAGCACGTGGTTATCACTTAATTAATTACTTAATTTAGTTACTAATAACTGATATGTTTAGACTTTTAATTTAGTCTGTTCACAAGCCACCAAATGACCACCTCATTTCAACATTACATATTGCTCCTCCTTTGTTGACAATATGATGAGTCTTTTTATGACTCAGTATGGAAGAATTAATAATAATAATAATAATAATAAGAATAATAATAATTGTTTTAACATTAGCATCAGACATTAAAAATGATAGCAGCGTTTAACCATTATTGTTCTGCAAATATGTTTCTGTATGTAGGTTGGTAATGTCAGACATTGCATTCTACGTTGCCGGCATTCGAGGGTTAAATGGTTTTTCGGACTTTAATGCCAGCATCGACGACATCTGGGAAAAAAGCTGATGAAGCCATTCTTTACATTCGCTTCAACTTTTTCGAAATAATTTGGTGTGTCGGTTATACTAACCGAAATCAAAGATCATATATGATTTGAATTGTATCTGCAGTGTGTGGCATTGTGAGATCATGTATCAAGAATCTGACAGTTGTAATCTAAATTAAGTGCTTGTGAATTCACTGGTGCTTTAACGTGCCATGCCTTTGAGGTTTTCTTTGCTTGTATAGTTTGGGTTAACTTATATGAGTGCAAATCTCTTCCATGGTTTTTGTTTTTCGTCGGTTGTTGTGGACCGTCTCCTTTATTGTTAAAGGTTTTGGAAGCTGTTTAACTTGTCTCGATTTAAAATCTCTTCCTATTAGACAGTGAAAGAATAATGTAAATATTTGTTGGCTTGCGGCGTGAATATTTTCATTGATTTGGTGCCTGCACTGTGTTGAAATCCTTGGTTTTCAGGTTTAGATGTAGATAAGTTATCTGCATTAACTATTTGAAACAGATATAAAGCTTTTATCAGTATCCGCATGCATATGCACAGACACAACTGCTATGAGACTAGAATGTATTATCATTTATCCAATCCAGATTTATGGTCAGTTTGGCTGTTACATTTTTGGCACTGCATTTACTATGGGGATGTTATTTCTGGGGCCAGCCCTACCCTATTATAATTAAGGTCTTGATAACCGGCAGTTTCTGGTGAGCTGCCAGTATCTAAAGGAGGATATATTGTAGTTTAAAATGTTCAAATATATTTTCTTCAAGAGTAACTTTTGCTTCCAGCAGTACATTTGTGTTTCATTGCCCTTGGATATCGATTCTAGTGGAGTCGTTTTTGTTTCAACTTTACGCTATCATCAGTATCAATTTTAATTGTTAAATAACTTTGAAA
Organism: Metaphire vulgaris; assembly: GCA_018105865.1. NCBI lineage: Eukaryota > Metazoa > Annelida > Clitellata > Crassiclitellata > Megascolecidae > Metaphire > Metaphire vulgaris. Next base: position 36,178,087 of record CM030832.1, on the reverse strand, counting down.
AAATGTTGCAGCTTCTCTGCAGATTGGTGCTCGGTGAATTAATGTAAATAAATATGACTTTTCAGCATGTATAAAAGCGAATCTTGCAGAGTGTGTAGATTGCAGTCTATATTAGTGGCGTAGCCAGGGTTACCGGAATTGGGGAGTGAGCCACATAAAAATTTTTTGTAAAAAAGTCTTGATTTGAGCTTAAAAGTCAGCTTCACACATTTATGTATTTTCTTCTGTCATACTACCTACCCATACCCTATCCCTCCAAATTTCTCAATGGTTTTGCACAAATCACATGACCAGTCCCTGTCAGAATAGGGGGCCTGGCACCACCATCGCCCTCCCCCCCATGACTACTCTAATGATATACAGTGTATATGTAAATGATTTTGTGTTGGGTGTTTGCCTATTTTGAGCGATGATATCAACGTTGGGTGTTGGTTGTTATAGGTTCTTATTTTTTTACTTGGAGGTGCAGTATCATCAGTTTGCTGCAGCACATGAGTGAGCTGTGGTGGCCATTTTGTTCATTAAGTTACGATGAAGTACGACATTTTGCCTTGTCTTTAAGAAATAAAAATGTGTAATAAAAAGAGTCGATTAAACTTATTTTGATGTGCAATGTTAACTTGGAAGGCTCTGTATTTACTTTGTGACAGATTCAGAAAGATCTCTGAGCCAGGTTTCCAGAGTGAACAGTTTAAAATAGTTATTTTCATCTACATTCTACACTGACTTAGGGTCACTTAGGTCTCATGTCCTATGAGGGCAATGGAGGTCACGAGTTCAAACTGTTCAAGAAGACTTTATGGTTGTGGATGGCAAGACTGCATGGCTTTAAAGTAATCGAACTACGAAATTAACTGATAGTCAGGCCCGTCTTGATGTGTTGGAAATTGGGCACTGTGCCCGGGCCCCACGCATCTTAGAGGGGGGGCCCGCGCTCCAGCCGTTTTATGTTTTTACCTCTTTTGACTTATCAACTTCTGGAGGATAAATTAATTGAAAGACTAGGCACCAAAAAACGTGATGACCCTTTTTGCTCGTCAACTTTTTCGAGCATCAGAAAAACTTTTCGCCCCCGTCAGGGCCCCTAATATATCGCGGGCCCTAGGCACGTGCCTACTTTCCCTATGCCTTAAAACGGCCCTGGATCTAACCCATCCAGGGCCTCGCAAGCCGCCAGAGGCCTCAAACTGGCGAAAGACTGGCCTGCTGATAGTTTCTGCTGAATTGACTTAGACGGACTAGAATATTAGTAATAAAAACACCAATTTATTGGAATTTCACTGCACCATAGACTGAGGTCCAAGAGCATGACAAACTTTTTGGGAGACGTGAACAGCATGACAACTGAGAATGTCATGACTTAGAGGAAAAGTTAATTGGAAGATCTACAGTGGTTTCAGCAAAATGAGATTTAATGCCAGTTATCATCATATCACAGTTATTTTGTTCTGAAACACTACTCAATCTGTACTTCTAACTGGTTATTCTTTCAGAGCTTCCTCAATTTTTTGAAATATGCATGGAGGTATTATGCTAAAATACCTCCATGGAAATATGAATCATTACTATGAATGCGCTACAGAATATGCAATCTGCAGTTCTGCGCTGAAAGTATGCAATCCGCTGACAGATCTTTATGCAGCGTGTTATCTCCATAACTAAGACGAGGAATTAATTTCTTCTACTTTAATTATGGTATTATTTCTTTTAAACACGTAAAATAGGTTTATTGTAAATAAGAGGTAAACGACAGATTCTGTTTGTATTAATGATTTGATGATTCGATTTTAAATCGTCATGTATAACAATCAGTGAGGTCAGTACTGACTGTTTGACTTGCTACTGTCTAGTGTCTAGCCTCCTTGGATTCTGATCTTGACTTTCTATAGCGCCGCTTCATAATGCACAGAAGCAGCAGCCGATGGTGATAAGAGAGGCACATTGCGTAGGCGTTTCCAGCGGGTCATGGCCTTTCCCGTATAAGGCTCACAACCAACCGGTAACTTGGATCTATGACAACCTGTGGGAGACCTACTAGTGAGTACTTTACCCTCTTATCGGGACACCTTTTACCATCTCATGGGTGGCAACATGAGATTAGATTAGTGGGACGAGGTATTTATTGGCCCATCACACCACCAGAACAGTGGAGGGTTATCATAGCGCCACAACAGACTTCTCGAATTGATGACAGTGATGATGTGTATTAATTCAATTCATTCTTGTCTGCTGCTGTAAATGTAGAATATAGGTTTATTTTAAAATTAAAATATTGATATTCAGTTTATTTGGCAATATAATAGTCTTCAGGCTAAAACGCCGAGATCATATTGATGTCCATTCCATCCCGGTGTACATGTGATTGATGCTTGATCTCTGATCTCCAGGCAGGAACAAATTCGGGTTACATGAATTTGAACTTCTTTGTTTTTAGTCGACTTGTGGCGATGGCGGTGTCACTGACCCACGTCATCAGTTTGGTGTTTGCGGCATACATATGCCACTCTCTGTGGTCATTGTATAGCCTCTTTCAGCCAGTGCAATGTGAGCCACACAGCCGCAGCTGCCTGCGGCCATACCTGTCAAGGTTACCTCCTCCCAAGTTGCAGGTGCGTTGGGATAATGACAGGTGACACATGTAGGTTGTGTGTGCAGGCAAGTAGTGCCATTGGTACCAGGTTGGGGATGGATTCAGCTTGTGAAATTTATTTTAAAATATTGTAATTTGAATATGGGAAAGTAATAGAAATTTGAGAAAAAAAGAAAGGAGTGTTGTTGACCAAAGCTTTCAAGCAAAGTCAAAGATTTGATGAATTTATACAGCGGCGTACCAAGTTTTTATGCTGCTCGGGGCGGTAACAGAATTTGCCACCTCGAAAAACTAGTGATGACCTTTTTTTACTCACCGAGATTTTTGGAAGTTGAAGGGGGGGCACCATCGTATGTTTTGCCCCTGGCTGCCTTGGATATTTGCTACGCCTCTGTAATTGATTTCTTGTGGCAGACAGTATAAACCTCCATAAGTTTATTTATTCGACCACAAAAAATTCCGCCCTTCAAAAAGTGCCATCCGGGATGGACCACCCCTCCCTTCCCGCAGGTCCACAACTAATTTGATATTTGCTATCTGTTTTTTAGTTTTATATCTTAGTTTATATATAAGCAAATATTTTGAGGGCCTTGATAGCAGTTGCTGCATGGAGAATCCACAATAACTCATATTACCCTTTCTCTTCATAGCTGTGGGTGTACTCTTCGCTATCTCAAAAACCTCGTGTTAAGGATTTGACACCACTTTGGAACATCAGCGACTTTGAACCATCAGTGGAACTGAAAGCGTAAGAAGCAGTCTGGATTGTTTAGTCTGAATCTGTCAGCCATTTAATGAGAGATTACGTATTACATATTACGATGGGTTTAATGGCCTAAATTCTAAAATTTGTGTTCTGTTATTGATTTAAAGCATTGGAGCGGCTTCTGCTTAAAAATGCATTAGTATTATATCTGAGATGCACTGTTGTTGTGACAGGCTTGATCATAAACTGAACCTATCTTCATTTCATGGCAGAAGACAAGGAAATTGCTCTCTCTTGCTATCTTATGTTGCTGAAAAAAGAAAAAAATAACTGCAATAGTATCAGGTTTATTGTGTAGCTGAATAAATAGTTTAATATTTTGAGAATTTGAAAAGTTTAAGCGATGTCTGTTAGGAGTACTTGGCCTGTTTTTTCCAGCGAAGTCAATGTGAGTATTCCAATGAAAACACGAAATAATGGAACACTGTATGTGCACATTTACCTGGCTCCACCTGGTGAAGATCCTTTCTACGGCTCGTGGAAAAAGTACCAGAATGGCCCACTGACATCGTTTGCAATCCCACAAGCTGTTGCGTTCCAACTAGTCAGCGAATCAAAGGAAAAGGTAGAAAAAACATTGTTTTCTAAAGCTATTCATAGTTTCAGAATAGCAAAAGACTGAATCCATCATGGCTCCCTTGTTAAACTCGCTTTGATGAACCATCGATAGTGTTTGGATGGCTTAATGTCATTAAAACTGTTAAAACAGATGTAGTTATCACTGTACTCACCATAATCATTGCCATCTTCCTAATATTCAAACTATGATGAATTGATGATGATAGTAGTAGTATTATTAGCAATGAACCAGTTGTTTTGTTTGTTCACAATGCTATGTTCATGGTGCATTTTAACCAACAATGTAAAAATTGTGTAAGGCTTTATATAATATTGTATACATTGTGCATGTACATGTTTATGGAAGGTGTGTCTTCTAGTGATCATATAATTATGGAGGTAGCCTTTGTGTGTGTGTGTGTGTGTGTGTGTGTGTGCGCGCGTGTGTGTGTGTGTGCGTGCGTGCGTGCGTGTGTGTGTGTGTGTGTGTGTGTGTGTGAAAGCTTGCTCTATACATTTTCTGAGTTTTTCTATGTTACGCTATTTGACAACCAGCAGAAGGACGCACAGAGCAATGAGGACTTGCCGATATCTCACTGGAGACCGCTTCTCACCATAAGCATCATGACAGATGCAATCGCGTTCGATAGAAGTCACATTCCTTCTGACCTCTACCAGTTCCTTCAGTACGACTGTCCTTTCTTTCTTTTTGTTACAGGCTGTCTGTATTTTTGATATAGCAGGTTCATTTGATGGACCGTAAATTAACCCTTTAAGCCATGAATTTTTGGTACTTTGCATTTATTTTTACGATAGCCTGTGAATCTTGGTGCAAGGGTTAAATACTCATTTTAAATATAAGCCAATGTCAAATCATTAAATCATTAAATAGATTTTTAAAATGGCTCAGTCAATTTAGTTTCGAATGGCCAATGATGACTTCGAAGGCACCATTTAGTGACAGTGGTTCTGCCTTGGACAGTTTTATCCTTTTCCAAGTTTGTCCTTCATTCAAAATCCTGTCCATCTTGATTTTCAGTTTCTAAATATTGCTTTTTAGAGTTGATGGTGATGAATATCTACCAATCCTTTATTTGGATGAGATGAGCTACAGGACCAAGGATCTCATGGTTAGAAGTATATTTGGTTTACTCTGATCTATCATAGAGGAAAATTCTACTATATTGAACATCAAGGAACTGGCACATATTTTTCTCAACATGTTTTAATTATTTTTTATGGAGTTGTAATGGCTTGTAAACTTCAAATTGTTATAATCATGACCAAAGCCTAATGTATAGGGGTTTTACTGTACTGAGTGGTCTTATATTGGTGGACTAGTGATAGTAATTCTATTATAGTAAGTTAGCATAATTCTTGCCACACAACTGGGGATAGTGAATTCGAATCTGACCCTAATCACTGAGGAGCGACCTTGAACTAGTTTTTCACCCCGGACTTGCTCTGCGCATATTCTTTGCTTGATGAATGGCTTTATGTGCATTAACAACCATGTAATAATAATGATAATTATATTGATAATAATTGAACTCTCTGTTTTTCTGTTTACTTTTCTTTGCATGGTAAGTCTTCCTGACAAGAGTGGAATTTTCCAAAGATAATAATGTTTTCCTTTTTATTTGTAACTTTACTGATGATATTATTTCTGATATAGCCGCTCAACAAAACCTCGAGGAAGATGCCACTGACTATCTCTTATTCTCCAATCTCATATGGAAAGTTAAGGCTGTTTGCAAACATGAAGGAATCGCTGGAAACACTTCACAGCCTTGGTAGAATATAGTTTGTTTTTTGTGTAAATTTCTATCTTATTTTAGTTAGAATTTTGACTGATTGCATGCTTTACTGAAATTGATTGGTAACTGCTTATATGTATCTTGATTGATTGATTTTTGTGAATTTACTGTACTTGATTGGCCTGTTCTGGATTATTTAATGTCTTTCCTGAAGACTTGTTTGCAATTTTTGGATAACACAGGTTTACAAAAAAATGTTTTTGAAAATTGTCTAGGTTTTTAAAACTGATTTATGACAATTAGGTACTGCTAAAACTGAAAATGACACTGGTTTCTTTGAATCAGGTCAGGTTTTTGCTAAAGTGTTTAAAAAAATCTAGTCTTATAACTATAACTAAATCGACTGCATTTTGTGACATTAGAGGGCAACCAACAAATTTTTTTTGTCAGTTCTCTCAGAAGTTAGACTTCTTTTTGGGTATATTTAGGTGCTGATTCCAAATATGGCATCAGATTTTTTCTATCAGCTCTAGTTTATGAGATTCGGCCATATATTCTAGACCGGTCATGCATGATAATTGTCTATATCACATGGCAAAAAAAAATTGTGTTGCCCTGTTGCCTTAGAAGTAAGACCTGTTTCTTAGTATATGTATGGGTCCTGATTCCAAATATGGCATCAAGTTGTTTCTATCAGCTCTAGTTTTTGAGATACGGTCATATAACCGTAGACTGCAAGTGCATGATAGTTGCCTATATCACATGGCAACAACAAAAATTTGTGTTGCCCTGTTGCCTTAGAAGTAAGACCTGTTTCTAAATATATTTATGGGTCCTGATTCCAAATATGGCATCAGATTTCCTCTATTAGCTCTAGTTTTTTAAGATATGGCCATATATCCTATATTGGAAGTGCATGATGATTACATATATTTGCTCTATGTAGCTTTTGATTGCTCTCACCTAGGTCTTTGTTATTAACATTAAAGGTTTTATAATTCCAGAAGAAATCAAATGAAATATGTGCAGTATCATAAATGATATTATTTTATTAAATAAGCATGATTCATGACAACTGTTTTGAAATAATTGTGGATGCAGGAGCAGCAACATACCTCCAGGACACATTTAGAAATATAATTGAATGTTAAATGCTTGAAGTGTCATTTTTTCTGATTTCTAGTGTGACAAAATGATTGACAACTAATTCACTCATTAATATAGTTGTATCTAAATATGTAATAGTTGCTGCTTTGAAGATTTTTGCTGTTCAATTATGGAATTTGAATAGATTAATGATTCTGCAGCTAACGCACTTTAGTAGAACCAAAATACAAGGACGACTAAGCCGTATCTCAAAAAACTAGAGCTGATGGGGCAAACGGCTAACATTTTTGGAATCAGGGCACCAAAATTAATCAAGAACAGGTCTTACTTTGCAGGCAACAAACTGTGTGTTGACCATTTCATTATAATGAAATCTGCATGGCGTTAATAGAAAACACATGTATACATGAAAAATCATAAAGTAGCGATATATCAAAAAGTTGACCTGATTGAGCAAAACCAATGTTATATTTGGATTTAGGACATTGAAATTGTTCTTAATCTGTTAAGAAAACTTAGACAATAAATTTGATGTAAACCAGTGTAATTCATCCTCTGACTATTTTGATATTAGAGATGTAAATGTTAAAAGGTAAAAGAAAATTGTTACTTTACTCTGGTGGTGGTGGTGGTGGTGGTGGTGGTGGTGGTTCTGGTTCTGGTTCTGGTGGTGTTGGTGGTGGTGGTGGTGGTGGTGGATGACAATGACGACGATGATTATAGCAAGACCTTGTTTGCTGAAATATAGTTTTCATCATGGCTACTTAGCTATATGAGGGATGATGGCTATGGTTATATTCAGGCTCAGTGTTGGGTCATAGGGTCAAATAATCTGGTTCCAAAGGTTGACTCAACGAATGTGGTAAATAGTCTTATACCCATCCCAGTATACAATCAATTACCCAACATACTGGAACTACTAAAATCTGTTGTTTTAATGCAGGATTTTCAGAAAAAGACTCGGATGAGGTGAAGGGTCTCTTTACCGATACAAGTCTTTTCTTTCTTTTGCTGACATTCCTTGTAGCTGCGTTTCACGTAAGTCTTTCTCTTAGAATACTTAAGATACAGGCCACTGGCTGCTTGCATCCTACCTGAATGAACTGCCTATTTGCTGCCTATTGTATTGGGAAATATTACAGTATCATATTCATATTAAGAGAAAAATTATGTAAAGCATGAATATCATACTAGGTCTGCTAAGTGTAGTGGACATTATATTATTTTAATTTTTTGCGTAATTTTTATAGTAATTCTTGCCCTTGTATTTGCAGTTGCTTTTTGACTTTTTGGCATTCAAAAATGACATAAGTTACTGGCGCAAGAGAGACACAATGGTTGGACTGTCAACAAAGACAGGTTCGACATATACATTTTGCATCGGTTTTAGCAGTTTCCGAATGTTTTTATAATACCTGTTATTTTTCATATAATTTGCCAATGCTTGGTGTGTTTATATTCAGTAAGTCTATTTCTTTTGTTGTTCATTTGGAAAAAATCTTGAACAGGTTGCTAGCTTTGTCAATATTTATTGAATAATATATTCTTGAAATAGTGATGATAGTGATGATACTGAAATTTTGTGATGGAGATATGAACAATGATGAAAGCAATGAATATGATATGATAAGCAATTATTTTAAATAATAGTGACTGTTACAAGATGTATTAGTATGTGTTTGGATAGTGGTTTGGCGATGTGTTAGCACGGGTGTAATTTTCCTCTATCTTATGGACGAACAGACAAGTCTACTGGTTCTTATCCCGGCTGGAATTGGATCGGTTATTGAGGTAAAATGATTCTGCATTTTTCATGTTTTAATGCTTGATTTAAGAAAGTTTCGGTAATCTATGGTTCCTGCCTTGTGTTGCTAAATTTTCCATAATTTTGGCCTTCTCTAGTTTAATGCATTCTATTGATCATCGTGTTGCTGTTCTATGTTTTTTGTCGTAGGTTTGGAAGGTCTTAAAGGCTTTCAAGGTCAAGGTTATTTGGTCTGGGAGGTTTCCTTCATTTGTGGTGAGTAGTGGGATCTGAAATGTCAGGTGATGATGCAGTGAAGATTTTAGTCTAATGACTAACTGTCAACTCTTGCGATGATGACGATGATGATGATGATGATGATGATGATGACGATGATGACGACGATGATGACGACGATGACAATGATGATGAAGGTTTTGTTAGTGATTTGACGATGGACTATTGTTCTTTCAGCTTGAGGCAGCGATGACCAAAAGAAAAGAAAACCAGGAAATTGACTCAGAGGTAATATTTTCTTGTCTTGGCTTCCTTTGAATATCTTAGTCTTTTCTTTTGCTTTTCATCTTTTAAAGTTTTTATCATTTCACTTATGTTTGTTGCCATAATTTATTTATTTATTGAATTTTTATCTTTGTTTTTGTTCTTTTCAGGCGATGAGATACCTGATGTATGTCCTCTATCCACTTTGTGGCTTTGGAGCGATCTACTCACTTGTTTACACCCTCATAAGAGGTAATCATCCATGTTGTTATTATTTTATCAAATTGTGATGCTGTAGTTGTGTCCATGCATTTGGTTTCAGAATTGTTTTGAGATATAAATGGATGTAGCATAAATTCATCTTTCTTTTATCTTGAATGTGGGATATAAATCCTATGGATCTTTTGGGATTTAATTATTTATCCTACAATATTATTAATCGGCTGCTTGTGAATTTGGTGTCTGTGACAAGGCTATTTTTAGATTGAAGATGAAAATGATTGTAAAACTGAGAGAGGTTTTAATGAATGATTTGTGTTTGGTCAGCTGGTACTCATGGTGTATCAAAAGTCTTGTTAATGGTAAGAAATGTCACCTTTTTAGTTTCATGTACTGCTAATTTTCTTAACTCTCTCTCTCTCTCTCTCTCTCTCTCTTTTATATATATATATATATATATATATATATATATATATATATATGAATTTTTGTTAATTTCTCTGTATGCTTTTTTTATATTAAGGTTTTCTACATCTTTAAAATGATTACTGGTTAATATATTGAATTTGGCTTTTTGATTACTAAAGCTGTTGGAATCTATAAGGATATAAGGAGTGTGTAGTTTTTTCAAGTAATTTGGATGCAAAATATCTTAATTTTCAGTTTTCCAATATGATGATGGGTTCTTTGCCATAAGGCCGGTCAAATTGGCTTTTGTGCCACCTGGGAATGAGATGAATGAGGTGGGGTTTCCACTGCCTTCCTCAGATATTTAGAGGTGAACAACTTTCCCAAGGTGGCTGCACAGTGGCTAGGTAAAATTTGAACCTACTACCCTCCAACTGCATTACAAGATCCTATCACTACTGTACCTTGCCGGGTCAGGACAACTGGGTAACGCCGATTGGTCCCCGGACAACTGGGCCCGCCAACTGGGTAACGGGACATCTGGGTAACGGGACATCTGGGTAACGGGACATCTGGGCCCCGCACTATCGAACTCAACTTAGGCCTAATAATAAATGAGGGTTGTTGTAAAACTTCGGATGGTCTTCTTTTAGCCTGTCATCAGCTACAAATTGAGTACAAATTCTTAATGGGAGGAGGTGCTGTTTCTTTGATCGTAAATACAACCTATAGTTACTACAGGCTTATATGGTCTTAAGAAGAACTGAGCCTTCACGGTACCGCACCCTGCAGGCATTTATGATGTTAAAGTATAAAACCGCAAACCAAAGTAGTCGTTGCCTATTCCATTCATCAACACCATTCTCTCTTTCTCTATTGTACGGGGCCCAGATGTCCCGTTGCCCAGATGTCCCGTTACCCAGATGTCCCGTTACCCAGTTGGCGGGCCCAGTTGTCCGGGGCCCAATCGGCGGTACCCAGTTGTCGCGGACCGGTACCTTGCCCCTTAACCATTAGACACTGTTGACAACAGTCTTAATAGAGTTAGGTAGAATGATTTAATTGATTTGTATGTGTGTATGTCAGGAGTTTATGCTTTTGGCTTCATCTTCATGCTGCCACAGCTCTTCATCAACTATAAAGTGAGTTTATCTCATTATTTGTTCTACTGGAAATAAACTCGAATGCAGTTTTTTTTAGATCGTAATGATTATTGTCCGAGTTAGACTGTTTCTTATCTAATTCCTGATCTGCTATTCTCGGGTCTTGTTTTCTATTGACCTATTGACATTTCTTTGGTTAATTTTGATTTCAGACATAGCACGTCTTACTGTTTGCAATGAATTGGTCCTCACGATTTCTTTGCTTTTAATTTATTTTTACAGTTGAAGTCAGTTGCCCACTTGCCGTGGAGAGCGTTCATGTACAAGGTATAAAGTCTTTCAACACTACCATCAGTTTAGATGCATTTAACAAAAATCAATTCTAATTATTCAAGATCATATCCATCAGTTGTTTGCCATCTTGATTTGGAGCCATATGTGTCTTTATTCTATCTGCTACCAGAAATATTTATAAAGATATTTTAGGGACTTGGAACAAGTCTATGTTGATATATTTTTTATCAATAAGGGTCCATCCATATAGTACATATGCACTGAGGGGGTGGGGCTGGGTTTAGGAGATTTTGCATATGTACGGTGTGCAGATGGGTGGGGGTTGAAAATATGCCTTTTTCTGTACATATTTTATGGATGAGCCCTAATACTTGTTTCATTGTTCATCTTTTAGCTGTGCTTATTATTTAGGTAAAATGCTACTTTACTGCATATGTTTTCTAGTGAAGAACTTAAGCGATTTGGCTGCATTTGTTGTATGTTCTAGGCATTTAACACCTTCATTGACGATATCTTTGCTTTCGTCATTACAATGCCAACTGCACATCGCTTGGCTTGCTTCCGTGATGATGTTGTTTTTGTCATTTACCTCTATCAGAGATGGTCAGTGTTTTTAATCTTTTTTTGTCTTTTGAGTTGATTAGTACTGGTTTTTATGTTGTTTGTGCTCGTTTGTTGATGTTGTACCCTGAAAGTTAACTAAACAGTTTGAAATAGTTAGCAGGAAATGATGTTGCTGTGAAATCTGTGTTGTGGTTTTTGTGAATGTATTTTGATATTTTTGATTTTTTTAAAAATGGTGCGCAAGCAGTGTTCTTGTTTTAAGTAAAAAGTAACGCGTTACATTACTTAAGTACAATTCTGAGTACTTAGCACTGTAACTGTTGCAGTACACAACTTACCCAGTACTTTTTACTTGTTTTAGTAAGTTTTTATTCAAATATTAGTACTTTTACTTGTTTACATTATGTCTTTCACGTTTCGTTACAAGTAAAATTTCTCATCGCCAAATTTCGATACATTTATTGGAGTATCTGTTTAATTCTTCACAACTTCCCGTGTTTAGTCGCACAGGGTTGACAATGACCAACAAACGACACGCATGACTGACAGATTGTTTGAAAACTTGATCTTTCTTAGACCTACATGCAATCACAGAGCCGCAGTTAGAGCAGTCGGCGCTTGGGGCAAGGTATAAATTCTGCGCCCCTAAATTCCGGTGATGGCCTTTTTGCTTACCCGAGTTTTCACGGCAACGTACAACATACACATTTTTAACCTGTGACAGTCTGGGGGTGGCGATGACCTTTTTTTACTTATCAACATTATTTTCACGCCGGAGGAAAGTGGTATGTAAAATTAAGGACTTAGTGTGCAAATTGCGCCGAGGACGGCGCCAGGACCCTGCCCCTAGCTACGGCTTTGTGAAACCAGCATTTTGTGCTAATGCAGTTAATGGTGTAAATGTGTACGTGTTGACTGCTGAGGCTTCTGCATGTTGCTTAAAAGTAGTAATACAAATCTGATTTGGCATGATAATGTGGAGTTGTTGATGATTCCGTCTGTCACGGTACTTTTTACTTTTTACTTAAAAAGTAACTTTTTGAGGAGTACTTTTTTACTTTTACTTGAGTACCTATTTTTATAGGTACTTTTTACTTTTACTTAAGTAAAAAAATGACATAATACTTGCACTTTTACTTGAGTACTCAAACTCAGTACTTCATACAACACTGTGCGCAAGTCGTATTGTGTCGAGATAATCTCTTGTGTAGTTATGATGAGAGGTGACAGAATTAAACATGAAACAAGGTTTCACTAATTAATTGAATAGTAACTATTTAAGACTGGACCTACATTCAGCCTTCGAGATATCTTTTTCAAAGAGTGATAAAACAAAGAAGTCCATAAACATTGTCCACAATCATTACCCATTCACCTATCATTTAAAAATGTTTGTGCATTATTATGCTTGTATAATTACAGCATAAGACAAAGTGAAATTTTGTTTAATGCATGCGATAGGTTGTATCCTGTTGACAAGTCTCGAGCTAATGAATATGGACAATCATTCGGAGATACCGATAACAAGAAGAAAAATGAAGATAACAAGAAGAAAAATGAAGATAACGAGAAGAAAGACGAAGATAACAAGAAGAAAAACTAATAAAGACCAAATAGCTTATTGCCGTTAAGACTTTCCTGTATTGGCAGTAAATAAATTTCTTCTGTCTTTTAGCATGCTTGTTACTCGGATGTGCTTGTTGCCGAGAGGAATATGGTGTCTAGCTTAAAACAATGTGCGTGTGTGCTTTGGATTTTGTGTTATTTGTAATTCCTGAAATATCTCCGAACATGACACAAGTGCACATTGCTTTACGATCTATTTTGGGGTATGTTTTGACATTGAAAAGTTTTTTGAAGTTATTGCTTTCAGATGCATTGATAGAAAGCACCTATTCACCATCGGGTATACGTAGTATTGTAAAGCGCTTTTGTCTTTGGCCATTTTTGCCATGCTTATTGCGCTATATAAATTGTCTAGCTAATAATAATAATAAAGCAAGATAATTTACTTGTAGTCATGTATTGATTTGTTTTCTGTTAATTACAGTTGGCTTGTAAATTTGTCCGCTAAAGTACTGGCAAACTATTCTTGCAAATCTGTTTCATATGTCATTATAATTGAATCGGTCTTTGTGGTTACAGAATTCAAACTTGACGTTGTTGTTGGTATATTTTTAGTCTGACATTTTGAGGAAACCTGTCAATGTTCTTGTTTCATCTTTTGCCGTCTGTGTAGAATCTTATGGCTATCGGTATTCGGAAATAGGTTAAATTTAAAGAAGTTGCTTCTCATTGATTTTAATTTTTTGCATCTGTTCAATTTGGATATGGTTGAATTACAAAGTTTTAAATCAATGTTGTGCTCATTGTGGTTATGGCTGGATGAAAAATTTGACTACAAAATATGTTGTCTAAAAATTACTTATTGAGTCACTTTGATAAAGAGACCCTGATTTATATTTAAAGTGAGGATTTAAATTTTTGTCCTGAGGTTGACTTCATTTTGCACCAATTCAAACTCATTCAATGCATTCACTTGGATTTTTAAAAATGTTCATGCATTTCAGTGTTGTGCAAATTTTTAAACCTACCACTTGCCCTCCAGATTCATTCCCATACTAGTTGAGAGTCAGAAAATATTGGGTGTGCAGAGTAATCAGTGATACTTTATCATGTCTGCAAAGTTGCTCTAAATCCTCAAAATTCGAATTTAATATTACCCTGATATGCTCCCAAAACCCCCTAATCGGATTACATGACATTTGCCTGCAGTGGCATAGCCAGGATTCTTTAATAGACGAGCACTGACACATTTTTCGGCCCAAATGTCTTGACGAGCACAAAAAGACCGTAGTCTGAAACACTTTAAAGTCTTCTGTTTGGTGCTTTTTCCTCAATCTAATACAGTACTACCCTCTACTACCTCCCAACTATGCACCAGTTTTGGACGAATTTCATGACCGGTCCCAATCCGAATAGAGGTTCAGGTTCCCCATGGCCAGGCCAATATTTGCCTCTATAAGTGATGGTGCCCCTATTCTGGAACCCTGGCTATACCGCAGCCCCACCCTGTTCAAATTCGCCCACTCCACTTTCCATTTATAACACCAAAATCTTCAAGCACAAAGCCATTAAGTTAAAAAATTTGAAATTAATTTTAGATGACCACGTCTCAAAAAGATATAAAGAAGTTACCCGGTTACCAGTAAACATTGCTATCGAGTCAGTTGACTGATCAGCAATGACATGGTTAGCTACTTAATCACAAAAAATAAAATCATAGAAACATGCATGAGCTTTGCAATGCTGGACCACACTAAATAGTATTCCAATCACAAGATAAAAAGAGTAAAAACACAAATTTTTTAATTGATTTCAATCCATTTCATCATAGAAAGTCTAAGTTCCACGACAGTTCTTGTTTCTTGTCTTTATGTTCGAAGCAGACAACGGTGTCGCCAGCCTGTGGAACGACTGTTTGATCTTGAAAACTAAGCCCACATTCGACGTCTGTTTTAATCGACTCTACCTCATTCTTGAAGTGTTTTAAAGACATAAGTTGCCCTAAAACCACAAATATCTCAGTTCTTTTCTGTAGTAAATAATAATAAAAAAATAATAAGTTACTGATGAAGGCAGACTGTTCTAGACTTTACCAGCAGTCATGTTGGAACATGCTCAAAAGTCTCCTGCTACTGCTAATGAATTAAGGAAATACATTTTTCTGGCCTCTTATCCTGTATTTTTACTTGTTTCACATACAATTTAGGATTTGGCGTGCCATTGGCTGACGCTTCTATAGAAATTTATAGGATTATGTTAGAATAAATATTAAAACACACCGTGGGAAATCCTTTGCCAGGTTGAATGTTTAGCATAAGTAACCAAAACTAGAACAAGACGAATATCTTGCTAAGGCACGTCAGTAGGTCAAAGAATAAAAGAAGTTATTACCTTCTGCGAGTACCTCTCCATTTCTCACAAGTTTAAACAGTTTCTTCTTCTGCAGTGAACCTTTGATACATCGGCAGCCAGCGACACAAACCTTGCGTTTTCCTTCAGTCACAGAAAATTCAGCCAACACATTTGCCTCTCCTGCAAACAAAATTATTCATCCAGACAAAAGAAAAATGCAGCCAAGCAACACTGCACAATTCGATTTATTCTGTTTTAAAATACTGTATATTCAGCAAAAAATGCAATCCACAAAGCCTTTTGAGATTTGCCACAACATGAGGAGTATCTTATTAAATTTACAAAAGAAGGGAATTTGTAGCTACATGCTGCAAGAAAGTTCAGAAAAATGTCATCATTACCAATGGTTTCTTCTACTTGTAACGGTGGAAGCCTTTCTGTTAGTTGCTTTTTTATGTCATCGATGAGTTTGTAGATGACATTGTGGGACTTTATTATGACACCTTTGGACTTTGCTAACTGCGCAACTTTCGACGGGACTTGGACATTGAACCCATAAACAATTCCTGAAACAATAACACACCTCGATTATATCGCGGGATTTTCAAAATTTTCATCAACTGGGCCAAACTGAAACTTTGCACACGACAAATTTCACAAAAAGCAGCTCTAAAAAGCAATTAATATAAAAATTGCCTTTAAAAATGGCTGCCATTTCAACATCCTGTTCCGTTACGATTCCAACACCATAGCTGAGTAGATTAAGTTGGCACTGCGAAGAATCGTACGTTTCGAGGATATCCAAAATAGCCTCCACCGATCCATCAACATCACCTAAACACGGGACAAAATCCAATCCATATTTCCTACATTACAGGTCATCCAAATACTACCATAACTAATAAACTGCATAAGTTATGACATTATATTGAGCACAATAATGTATACAGTTCAGAAGGTCAGTGTCTAGATGTACCTTTAACGACGACTGAAAATTCAGGTCCTGTTCTGACCCCGACCGATTCTTTTGACCTGATTTCCCGGTACAGGGCACTCCCTCGATGACCCTTTTCTAGCTTTTGTTTCCGCAGTTCATTGTATTCCGCCTTGTGCTCTTCCATTTTCTTCTGTATAACTACCTGGTCTTGAATAATTCTTTCTTCTTTCTGGCGCTGCAGGCGCCATGAAGAAACTTCCTTTGCTTTTTGCTGTAAGTAAGCATTCACTATTAAATCTTAAAGACATTATTTTCTCCTAGGACTTGTTTCCAACGATGAATAGACAGCACAGAGCATCAGTGGCAATGTCACAAATTAACATTTTCATTTTAAAGCACACGTCTGCATTTAACAACACATCAAAGAAACACAGTATTAGTATTTGACTGTTGACTTAAATACATGTACAGCGCTTTTGGTTTTGGCTGATGGCTATGTTACTGTGCTTCATAAATTGTCGATAATAATAATAATAATAATAATAATCAGCCTCCTCAATTCACAGAAACGCTATTGCTTCGGAGTGAAACAGCCATACCTCACTCTCGACCTCCACAATTGCCTCCCCGGCAGAAGGCAATTCTCTCCATCCGATAATTTCTACAGGCATACCAGGAGATGCCTTGGTGACTGGTCTTCCTTGGTCGTTGAACATACCTCGAACCTAGAATTCACAAACAAAGCCACAAGTCCTTCATGAACCTTCCCTGTTGCGCTCATAAGGCAATGATCTCCATATCTATAGCCCTTCAACCATGCATGCAAATGCAATACTACTGGGTCAGTGCATTGAATAGAATGCCTATTTGACTGCTACTCATTTTGTCACTGACCTCTAGCGAGTGAAGGCTGAGTCAACCTTAGGGCTCCTGGGGGTATTGAACCCACGATCTTCAGATCTTGATGCCAATGTTCTTACCGCTCTGCAATCTTCCCACAAAGTGCAAAATTAGAAGTGGCCAGTGCTGGAAAATTTTGTACCTGATTTACAAACTTTTTTAGAATATGATTTTTTATTTTCTACTTTTGACACGGGAATGGTTGTATAGCAAACAACTACACAACAAACCTTGGCCCAAGCTGTTCCAGCAACAAGAATGCAACCTTTTTTGAGAGTTCCTCTTTGAATTAGAGCAGTTGACAACTTCCTAAAGAAAAATTCAATGGAATATAAACAATAAAATATAATGAGCACACAGGTTTTTAAAATATAATAAATATGGTTTGCAACTACCAAATTACTGAGGCAAAAGTTCACAACAGAATACTTACTGTTAATACAATATTTACACAATTAATCTTTTATTATACTGGTTGATACTACAGTGCCTAATGGAATATGAATAAACTTTAGTGAGAAAATTTGTGTTACCCCTGCCTGGGTCTGTCTTTGATTCGATGTGACTGCCTCTACCAGACCCTCAGGATCGGCCTTGACATCGAGGACTTCGCCAAGGCCACAATGGCCTCTTGCAATGCATCGAGATTTGTACCCTGTCATCATCATCATCATCATCATCATCATCATCATCATCAGCATCATCATCATCATCATCATAATTATCATCACATCATCACCATCGCCCATAGTTCAAAATAAAAAAACTGCTCCAAATATTTAATGATATTAAAAACTTGTCTATAAATAAACTGATGTTTAGAAGAGTCCATATGCAAAATCTTTTCAGTCTGAGCAACTGGTAAAATGTACAACCCACTTGAAATTTAAAAGTTGCAGATAGAATGCAATAAACTAAGTTGTAGCAAAGAAAATTATAAGAACTATTTTCCAACCTTTAAGGCTGAAATAGGAACAGCCTGAATTTCTCCTCCAAAATCCTCAAGTTGAATTCCATTATTCAGCAGATCCTTTTTAGTGGCTTCCTGTAAATTGATTTTCATTTAAGAATTAAAATTAATTTAGAAACATCTTTACTGTAAATGAAATAGACAATGGAGCTGCCATTTCAATTAAGTTTCTGCAGCAATTCTAACACAACTGCATAAACAAAGTCAAATTGTACAACTCTAAACCATGTCTGGAGAAAATAAATCATGATAAATCAATGATTTTGCTTGTTGGTATCAGAAGTACAATGCCAAGTGTGCATGACAGATATCACAAAATGATATCTCAGATATCTCTACATTCTGAAAAACTGGAATTAATTTCCAGTTTAAAAACTCAATTGAATAGAATGCTGTCCAAACTTACCACATCACAGTCTGGCTTGTCAATTTTGTTGATTGCAACAATAATTGGAACTGAAAAAGAGCAGTAGAACACATAAATTCAGTTAAACAAGTTGAACAGCACAAAAATTAAACTGTTATCTTTAAAATAAATTTCATAAACAGGGCTTTTTTGTAAAACGAATATTTTCAGGAATGCAACGCAATACTTGGAAGTCAATTGTCAACATGATGTAGCGGCCGTACAGTTACTATAATGATGATAATCATATTAATCAATACAACAGTGTATAATAAGTCTTTAATTAACATGCTGAAGAAAACTCAACAAATGATTACTTCATGCCTAAATCATAAATGGATTGGAAAAAATCATATAGTTCTAAATTTTTTATTTATGAATTTAATATTGCAAAAAAACAGTCCAGATTTCCCGGAACGCCGTCCTGTCCACCTCGTTCCAGCACAAAAAAGCCCTGTTCGTCAAATGATGCAGGATGTGAAATAAAAACAAAATTCTTCTAAATTAAATGAACCAAAGTGCTCTTCATAGCATAAATATCAGTCTTAACAATAGTTTGCTTTAAAACCAATACAATTAATTTGAATTTTTCTTGTAGGTGATGATTAAACAACAATCGATTTATGAAATGCGATGAAACTAGAATGGATTCGTTACTAGGTAACCTCCAGCCTCATTTGCGTATCTTATTGACTCTGTCGTTTGCTTCATGACTCCATCGTCAGCGGCAACGACCAGTACCACAATGTCTGTGACCTTTGCACCTCTCGCTCGCATTGCGGAAAAGGCGGCATGACCCGGAGTATCGAGGAAGGTAATCGTCTCACCTGATGACAATTTTACTGCAGAACAATGACAACATTTTTTCAATATCACAGTTCTAAATATAATACTATGAAACTTACAAAAGTATTGTAAAACACAGAGTAAGTGGACATCGTTTACTTTAAATGATTATTATGAACATTTATAAAGCGCAAGTTTGCAGTGCAGCAAATAAACTAATAAATTCTTTACTGTAATTTCTTTTTTGACATGACATGACATCTTTATTTCTTTCTCTATAATTTCTCCACAATTTACATAAAATATAAACAAAATAACATATACATAAGCCTATGTACTTATCTAATAATAACATTGTAATTACTCAGAAGAAGGTTGAGAGAGAAATAAGAAATGATTACTGAAGGGATCATGGATCTCGCATGAAAGTAACCAGTACATATGAAATTTTATAATGATAGCAAACATAAATTAAGAAATTAGTTTCATAATTTGAATTTAAGTAAATTTAACGAATTAATTAATTTCATTAAAAAATGTATTCACTTAATCATTAAGTGATATTCACTTAATCGCTAATTCACTTAATTGCTTATTCATTTACTTATAGGTGATATTTTTAATCACCTGAAAATGCACCAATGTGTTGCGTTATTCCTCCGAATTCCTGCGAAACAACGTTTGTACTTCTCAAAGAGTCAAGAAGAGTTGTTTTGCCGTGATCAACATGCCCCATGATCGCTACCACTGGTGGGCGCTTCACTGTAACCGAACTGTTGGCCGGAGGCCTTGAAACACATCCATCAATACCTCTCATTTCACAAAATGCGTATTAAATACACAATCAGAGTCATACAAAATCAGGGATCAGGGAATTACTACTACTGCTACTGCTGCTGCTACTACCACTACCATCACCACCACCACTAGTACTATTACTACTACTACTCCTACCACCACCACTAGTACTACTACTACTACCACCACCACCACCACTAGTACTACTACTACTACTACTACTACCACTACTACCACTAATACTACCACCACCACCGCTGCTGCTGCTGCTGCTGCTACTGCTACTACTACTACTACTACTGCTACTGCTGCTACTGCTACTACTGCTGCTACTACTACTACTACTACTACTACTACTACTACTACTACTACTACTACTACTACTACTACTACTACTACTACTACTACTACTACTGAAAGTTACTTTATCTTGGATTGACTTAAGGTCTAACATAATTTTCAGTGATACAGAAGTTTGTTATTTAGTGGAGGATCACTCACCTTCTGTAAACATCCTTATCTTCTTCCTTTTCTTCGGTTTTCTTCGCTTCCATCTTCCAACGGAATCCGGTTTTATCGAGAATCTGCTTGATAATTGCCAAGTCGTCGATCACTGCAATTCAGAAAGTACCTTCACAGATCAATGCATTGCAACGTAACAAAGCTAGCACTTCTTCAGGATGACTAAAGCTAGAGATACAATGCTGGCGAGTTTGAATTCCAGCGTCCATGTTAATGAAATGACAACAAGGAAATCTTTGTTTCATTGTCCTGAAAATATTTTAGTTCCTCAAATGTCTGAAGCTTACAATTTTTTTCATATCTTGTAGATGTCAAAACAAAAACAATAAATTGAAACTAATAAGCAAAATGAAGAAATCATACATACAAGGTATTTATTCATGCCACCTACCAGAATCTGGTTTATCATATTTTTCAGTACCACGGATATATGACATAGCTTCAAATACCATATCTATAAAGAATTCAAATCACCATTTGCCTCAGTTACAATAAAATCACTAGCAACTACTGAAACTATTTCATTAGTTCCACATAAACATAAGAATACAGTCAATACAGATATTAGAGATATATGAATTTTTCCATTATGCTTATCAGAAGGTAGTCTTAATAACTGCCAAAATTTTATATATTGTCTGAACTCTAGCAAAATTTAACTTCTTTTAAAATCCTACAGTTCGATCATAGAGAAACAAATATAGCCTTTAAAGTTAAATATACTAAGTTTATGTATACTTGGTCATCAGGTTACATTGGTTAACAGCTAATCAAGATAATACATCACATTGTTACATCACATTACAAAGCCGGCAGCTTTCCAAAGAGCTGATACCCAAACTCTGGGACTCAATGCCTCATGTGCACACTGCAAAAGCATTATAATGAAGTGGCGCTATAGAAGTTTAAGAATAGATTCGATAAGACAGAGCCGTCTCCCATGTTACATGAGGCTAAGACTTAATCTCAAAGTCTAGATTGCAAAGAGCAGCCTGGTTTACTTATATCTCATAATTTTTATCTTTCTAATCTCTTTTCTTACCAACATCTTTTCCAATGCTAGTGGCCACTTCTTGCACAGTCATAGAAGCTCGAATACTAACAACATCTTGTAACATCTTTGCAGATTTCTTAAACTGTATTGGCTTCAGCTAAAAAATATAAATAACACCAAACTCACGTTGTCGTCATCCTCGTCGTCGTCGTCATCATCATCATCATCATCATCATCATCATCATCATCATCACCACAAATCTGTTTAATACCTTCACAAGAATACTCATCCATTTTACATTACATTACAAAAAATGGCTGGCAAAGGCATTAAACTATCAATAACAAAAATCAATGTCTCAAATTGATTCACTGATCCACTGCTTTCACTTTAATCTGATTTACGATTTACAGTGGCTATGTAATCAGAGTGAATGCCAAATCCTGCCAGAGCAATAATCAATTTTACCATGAAGCTTTTAGTGCGTTAATCCAAGCAAAATAAAATGCACAGCTCGGTGATGAAACAGGGTTCCTGCAAGGCAAGACAAATCACAAAACAAAAAAGATATGCAGAAAAATAAGAAGACTGTACTAACGATCTTCCTCCTAGTATTTCTGGGATTGCCAGCTAGACATTTGGTGGTCGTCCAAAACTCAACAACCTGCAGCGTTGGGTTCGATGCTGTCGACACCAGAAGAGGAGACCGTGACCGGCAAATACCAACCATTCCCCGCGATTTGGCAACACGACAAATTTGACGAAATCGATGCATTTTCCACCGGCGAAAATAACTGCAATTACACATACATGTTGAAGCAATATTGGTCCAATTCAATTGACATAATCAATCAGTCAACTTCTATGGTGCCACAATCATAATCCCCTATGGCTTCAGCCAACGGGGCACCAAATCCAAACTGACTGGTGTGTTTATACATGTTCGACTTCATAAAGGTCATTCAGTTCATCAAATGCAAGTAAAATAGCATGCATTTAAATGATCTGTTCTGTTCTTTAGCCATCCTCGATGCGAGGTTGGGCTACACTACGTATCAACGGTATCACATCTCATATCCTTGTGATTCATAGTGTTCTTTTGGAAAATAAGGTGGTAGGCCCCGAGTTTTTTCCACCTTGCAGTTGAGAAGTCAAATTTCCAGTTATCCCAGACATGCCTTCTCATAGTTTCTGGTTGTCCGCTGCGACCTTATAAAGCGTCGTCGCCCGTACAACAGTGCCAGAAAACACCGCTGCTTCCCAGTGTCTTCACCAGAGCCCATGTTAGCCGACCTTTCAGGGTTCCTGCTAGGCCTGTCCACCTTATGCCTTACCTTTGTTCCCACCTGATAGATTGGCACATAATTATGTACATATTTGACCAGAGTTTTAATGTAACTTTTTGTTGAATTTTGGCTAGATTTGGTATAATCGAACGTAAATTATCATCTGATTTGAATCATGATGAGTGTAAAGTTTTCAATTCGGAGGTCTTGATTAGCATTTGCAATTTGGAGTGTGAAAGAACAAAAAGTTGCTCTGTGTGTGGTGTGTGTGTGTGTGTGTGTGACCACCTCACGTGACGCCAAAGGGGTACTTCAGTGCAAGCACTTTCACTCCTGATGGCATAGCCCTAGCAGGCGATCCCCTACTTGGTCTTTGTCACTCCCTCACCTCGGTCAGGTTCGGGTTGGCCTTTGAGGGGGCATTTATATAGTGTCTGTAAAAGTCCATTGCTTATCCAGAGGAATTTAATCTTGCTTTGGAATAGCTAAAGTTGGTTCTTTTGAGGGTCAATATAGGTCCTAAGGGGCGGATGGCTAATAAGTAAGTAAAATCTCGTTAATTTCTATAGCGCTTTCAAAAGCAGCACAACAGTAGCTTGTTATTCCTAGGTGCTTAATCTTAATATGAAGTAGTTATAGTCATTAGCCAGCCATCAAAACCTGTCTACCTTTGGAGAGTATTAACATCTCAGCCTCCGCGACCCACACGATCGTCATCTCATATCACTTTTTCACGCCCGCTGAATCAGTCATCGCTGAAAAT
Source organism: Metaphire vulgaris (assembly GCA_018105865.1). Taxonomy (NCBI): domain Eukaryota; kingdom Metazoa; phylum Annelida; class Clitellata; order Crassiclitellata; family Megascolecidae; genus Metaphire; species Metaphire vulgaris. Next base: position 36,154,195 of record CM030832.1, on the reverse strand, counting down.
TTGCAACCGTGCCTTCTCATACGCCGCACCAGAACTTTGGAATTCTATCCCAGCTTTCCTCCGCAGACTTGGACACTTTCAAACGATAAAATCTGAATCCTCATTTCCTATAATTCCTGCATTATTTTCTCAAATCTTCAGGTCTAAGCCTAAATCCTTCCTTTTTCTAAAACCATTTCCTCCAAAGCTGTAACAACCTAGCCCCACTGCCCTTCGGATATTGACCATTGCCTGGCTAATCATTCACCTTCCCTTATCTATTTTAAGAAAGGCTGAGCGCCTAAGAATAAGCAGCCACTGTTGTGCTAATAACAAAAGCGGTATAAATATCCACAAGATTTTACTTATTTACTAATAAAATTAAAACATTTGTCAAACGCACCATCAAGTCATTTAATTATCGCTCAAAACATTGATATTGCATTAGATCGCAACGATACCGTCGATGAACAGCGCGTGATTTCGACTGACTCTATGGTTTCATATTTAATTAATTTATATTATATTGGTTTCATATTTAATTGCATTATATTAGTTAATAATATTAGAAATTACTATAATGGGTCGTCCTCGCGCTCTAGGGGACTGAACTAAGAAAGCGTGAGTTTTTGATAGAAGAGAGTGATAAAGATCACGGTGACGTTACACTTTTGTACATAATAATATATGATAATATTATATAAGCTTTTATCATGTCTATCCAATATAATGGCAATATCCATCATTTCCTTCAAATTCCTTGGCCCGGTTGACCGACCCTTGCCTTTGTGCTCGTCCACTCTTCCATTTAGTCCGATTGTGGGTATCGGCAGGGCGTCTTATAGACTCTCTGGCATCGGTCGTATTAACGTAGCCTATTTCAGCTGCTGCTTTGGTAGTCTAGGCCTCTTCCACAACGTCCATTCAACTCTATTGCTACATTTTGTCTGGTCATTATGCCATATAGTAACCCTAGTTCCTGTTGTGACCCATGCAGCCATGATACGTACCCCATGCTAAAGTAAAGGTTTTCACCCGTAGGCTCACGCCCGTAGGGTCCGGTGCTGATCCCCGTATTTAGTAGCCAGCAGCCCATAGGTGGCTAAGCCATACATCGGCGGACGGTGGCCAGTCTCTTCCGCCGAACCTATGGTTACTATCGCAATTAATGTTGCCATTGCTACTCATTTTTGATGTTACTACCGCCCTCTAGCGATTAAGGCTGAGTCGACCTTAGGGGCTCCTACGGGATTGAACCCGTGTCGTCGGCGTGCCTGCCCAGTGATATTACCACTCATCTATCTTCCCACCCCATGCTACTATGGCTAAATTTAGCCACGGGCGGCACACATGATGGGGCGGAAAATTTTTGATGCCACCTTTTTTGGCTTGTCGAGTTGTCTCGATGAGTTTTGTCGAAGGGGCGGCAAAATTTTTAAAGGGACGGAAAATGTACAAATTTAGCGACGACGACCTTTTTATAATTTGCTTGTCAGATGTAATAAGAATGAAATTGGGGCGGCATTTTTGCCAGGAGCCATAGGGCGGCACGAGTGCACGATACGCCACTGCCCCAGGGTTGCATGCAGATGTTTGGTTTTTAACCGGACTGTTCGGTAGGCAATAGTTTGTCTATTTGTCCGGTGAAAATTGAGGCAATACCGAATGTGTATGTATCCGGTATTTTCTTGCAAGCTAGCAAACTACAGTAATCAAGTCACTCCCAGCCTAGTAGGCCTATAATGCAACATTTTGGCTATAATTCCCCAATAGATAATATCATATGCCAGAGAAAACTCAAATCCTAAATGTTTGTAAATGTGTATATTATTAAGCAGTCTGAAGCAGAATTTCCCAAATATTTTGGAACCGCGACACACTTCAGCGGTTTGTAACGTGCGGCGACCTTAATCATAGTGACTGTTTGTAAAGTGCGCCGAATAGAACATATTACACCGATCCTTGCTCGACTCCATTGGCTACCAATACGATATCGCATTCAGTACAGGATCGCGCTTATCACTAATTTAAGACAATAACAACACAACAGGTGAACAGCCCAGCTACTTGGCAGACGTCATTCAATTGCAGGGACAGTCTCGCCTACTTAGATCACGTGGTGCTAATAAACTGACAAAGCGGCGCACTCGCCTTTCTCTCACCGACCGTTCCTTCGCAATCGCTGCTGCTCCGTCTGTTTGGAACAATCTGCCTAACTCGGTCACTTCGGACTTAACTGTTTCGTTGATTGTGTTTAAACGCCGACTGAAAACTGCACTCTGCAGTTTGGCCTACACTAATCTAATCTAATCTAATCTTAAACTTATATAGCGCCACTTTCATAATGCACAGGAGCATCAACCGATGGCACACCAAATCCAAATCACTAAAGATCCAGGTCAAATCCAGGGTATCCGGCCGGACAAACGGGTGACAGTCTATGGTGGATAAGCCCGGTCAAAAAAACTGTTTAGATCATGTGACTCACTCCGCACTTATGATTGACTTAATGTGCGTCAACAACCATGTAATAATAATTATAATAATAATAAGTAAGTAAGTAAGTAAGTAAGTAAAATCTCGTGGATTTCTATAGCGCCTTGGAAAGCAGCACAACAGTAGCTGCTTATTCTTAGGCGCTCAGCCTCTCTTAAAATAGCTATAGGAAAGGTGTGGGATCAGCCAGGCAATGGTCAATATCCGAAGGGCAGTGAGGCTAGGTTGTTACAGCTATGGCGGAAATGATTTCAGAAACAGGAAGGATTTAAGCTTAGACCTGAAGACTTGAGGAGATAGTGCGGGAATTATAGGAAATGAGGAATCAGATTTTATTGTTTTAAAGTGTCCAAGTGTGCGAAGGGAAGCTGGGATCGAGTTCCAGAGTTCAGGTGCAGCATATGAGAAGGCACGGTTGCAAATTTTCAGGGATGACTGATTTAGCGGGCGTGACAGAGTGAGATGAGATGACGAACGTGTGGGTCGAGGAGGCTGAGGGTTAATAGTGATCTAAGGTAGACAGGTTTTGATGACTGAAGTGAGCTATGTGTAAGTGTTATTATCTTATATTGGATACGTTCTGTTATTTTAAGCCAATGTAATGATTTTAGTATGGGTGAAATATGGGAGAATTTAGGTGACATAGTAACAGCACGAGCTAAAGCATTTTGTATTGATTGCAATTTGTTGATGGAGGCTTTGGGAAGGTTATAGTAGAGGGGGTTACAGTAATCTAATTTGGAGTGGACTATAGAGGTGGCAATTGTGGACGCAGTCTTAATATCAAGACAAGGACGTAGGCGACGAAGGTCACGAATATGAATAAAGCAGGCTTTTGAAAGTTGGGAGATTTGTGATTCGAAGTTTAGAAAAGAGTCAAATTTGAATCCGAGATTTCTAGCAGTTGGAACAGGGATTATTGTGGTGTCGGGAGCCAAAACTAGTTTAGGATTGTCAATTTTTTGAGTTGTTGGGGTAGTCCGATTAAAAGAAACTCTGTCTTAGATGGGTTGAGAGCGAGGAGATTAGATGACATCCATGCAGAGATTGACGAGAATGCAGATTCAAGCTCAATAATAGAAGCATTGAATGAAAGAGGTGAGAAGGGAAAGGAATAGCTGAGTGTCATCGGCATAGAGTTGGTGGTTTAATTTGAGGGAATTAATTAGAGATGAAAGTGGTGTGGTGTAAAGGCTGAACAGTACAGGCCTGAGAACAGATCCTTGAGGCACTCCATAATCTATAATATGAGAAAGAGAAATTTGGCCAAGACAGGACACTTGAAAAGACCGAGATTTGAGATAAGATGCAAACCAGTTGTGAGCTTTTTCAGATATGCCAAACCAGAGAGAGAGTCGCTCGAGCAGAATTTTGTGATCTATGGTATCAAATGCTGCAGAGAGATCAAGGAGACAAAGGCCAGTAACTTGGCGAAGACCAATTGCAGTTAAGAGTCTGTCATAAATGTAGGCGAGGACAGTTTCAGTTGAGTGATGTTTAGTGTAGGCAGATTGATGAGCATTATATAGTGAGTTACTTGAAAGGTGTTCATTCAGTCTGAAAGCACAATTTTTTCAGTAAGTTTTGATAGAAGAGAAAGATTTGAGATGGGGCGATAGTTATTGAGATCTTCTCTGTCAAGACCAGGCTTTTTAGGAGAGGAGTGACAAAAGAGTTTTTGAATGCGGATGGGAAAGTGCCTGAGATAAGAGAGAGGTTGATGATTCTAGTTATAATAGGCGTAAGCACGGTGGCACACTGTTTGAGTAAAGAGGTAGGTATGGGATCTAGATCACATTGTTTGTTTGGCAAGGATAGTAGAAGTTTGGATACCTCTTCTTCAGTTGTAGGAGTGAAGCTGGATAAATTGCATGGAGGTTGTGGGGAGGAGGATAATGAGGAGAGGTGGTTTGAGTAATAGTGAAAGAC
>CM030832.1:35997295-36149691 GCA_018105865.1 Metaphire vulgaris | reverse complement strand
ACAGCATATGTATATAGCAGATCAATCACTCGATTGTTACCTTGATCCACTGATCAATACACTTGACGGAAATCCATGACAACAGGGAAGCGTTCTTAGGAGGTCACCATCTGAGAAGTCTCCGAGACAGATTCGACAGTCTCTGCAATCAAGCAACAATGAATTGTCCAAGGCCACTGCCATGCCTGACGTATGAGTCGTGTCAGAAGCAGACGCGGCGCTTTTGAACCTGCCGCCGATCTTCGGGTGTCGTTGGCGAATAATCTGAAGCCCTGTACCTTACTGTTGGCAGTCGGTTTATTTCACCTCTACTAAGACCCTTGTGGCCAACTTCCCCAATACGCTCCGACAGATCCCAAAGAGCCTAGACACAAAGTTAAACAGCATAGAATATAATACACTTTTCAATAAGAGACCCAAAAAACCTCATGAAAGAAATGCAAGAAGAAGAGCTTTGGTGTCTGACCAGATGTTAATCACATGTGACTGTCATCAATAAAATTTATATTTCGAGAGTAAAGACAAAAAACTCAAACACATATAAAACCGAGAGCTTCTTGGTGAACTGTAAATGTCTTACGTCATAATTATTACCACTTCCATCTTCGAAATCAACCAACTGCAGAGCTCCTTCTCGCTGTAATAAAAACCAAATTATAGAGTTCAAAATGTTTGACTAATGTATAAAAATAACCTCAAAAGCCAATTTTCTCACACTGCAGTGGCAGGATCACATTTTCTTTAAGAATATAGAATTAGATATTAAATTTCTTAAAATTTTACACTGATGAATAGCACAGAATCTACAGTACAATAATAGTAACTGAAATCAGGTGTAAAGATTACAGAATTACATAAATACATTGAGTTGATCTTACATAGTGGATAAATGGAAAGAAGCCAATTCTTGGGCCTAAACAACAAACAACACTTGTGCACGAAAATTAGTTTAAAATTGCAATTAAAACAAGTCTTTTTGAAGATGTTAAAGCAAGTGGCAACTATTAACATAATTAAATGAACATTTCTAAACTTTTCTGCACAATCAGCATCATCATTGGGTACTAGTTTTCCATGGAAAAGTTTCCAAAATCCATGGTCCATTTTGCCTAATTCTGAGGCCTACCAAAAATTTAAAAACCAATCATCAATAGTTAAGTCTGTGAAATAATACAAATTAGTGAAAACATCAACAATTTCAATAATTGTCAAGCAAACAATAAGTGTGTCACTAGTTGCACCATTGATCGCAAATAAGTAAGCAAAAGTAACGATAATCTTAATAATCGTTGAACAACCATCGCTGAGGCCTTACCATTCCTGGACGGGATCGTGGTACAGTTGAAACCGCCATTCTTCTTCTTCTCGTGTTCCAGTTTCGCGCCGCACCGGAGGCGCACATCCTGATCCAAAGCCCGCACCACCGCCAGCCTCTGCTGCCACGACGGTTGGCGCCTGCAAAGTGTCTTCATCCTGCTGCTGCTGCTGCAATCGGTTGCGCATCATTGCCTGTTGCACTCGAGTGAGGCGGATGGCATCTATTGAAGCAGAAACCGCGCCTTCTGCGTCGTCAGAAGGCACGGTGCCAGCCGCCGCATCATAAAGCACAGTGGTCGGAATGGGTGGCACAGGGCGAAGGCGCCGTGGTTGTTGTTGCTGACAGACTGGCTAAAATCAACCACACCAGAGCCCTGTTAAGACCATTGTAACAGACATAGCAGAAAAAGAAGACATGGTTTGAGTGGTTTTGAACCACTATTAGCACAGGTTGGTCTGTTTGAGAGTGATATATCTAGTAAAACTTGAAGTAGGAGGCAAGAACCATTGCCATTTTGTGGTAATTTTAGGGGAATTTGCATGTGGTTGGTTAAAAATCAAATGTATGTGGAAGATTTTTAAGTGCCATAAATGATGCATGAATAAAGAACAGTGTCCATATTCTCTTACCAAATCTGGGAATAACGAAAATGGTCTAAAAGCAAGGTTTTCTTCATTGAACCTGAGGAATTCTGGATCAAAACTACGATGTCTTGAGTATTCCCTTTGAAGTTCCTCCTTTTATAAAAAGCAGAATAAAATAATTGACTGAAAGCTGGACTGTCTCTCATTCACGCACAGACAACTTAAGCAAAACAGTATCAACATAATGCTTTTTATTGAAATCATTATTCAAGTTATGTGAACCAGCCAATTGTCAACAAGCAAGCCAACAACTAGAAATAAAAAATGAAGCTAGAAATCGCCAACATATCAATAGAATCAAAAGAGGCGGTTCCACGTTAGAGATAACTGGGAATGCATCCAGCCACCGCCCACCAAAAATGTGTCTGCAATGGAAGATGATTGTCTAAATGGATTAGCCTTTGATGGCATGGACATATCCACAAAGTCATCGCATACAAATTCGCTTCTAGCAACAGAAAACTGGATTTTGCACTATGACTTTGTACAACCAGACTAAAATTATTGCTTCTATACATTGTCAATTATAAACATTATACTTTATAAATCAAATCTGCAGATTTTTTCTAAATTGTTTACATATAATTCCTTTGATAATTGGTGGGATCTTCCTAGAAATTCATTGCATCCCCACCAACTTTCTAGAACATCATTGCATCCCTCCCACCAAGAGTTCTTGAACTGCCACTGAGAATCAATACAGATCAATCAAATCAGCATGTATATCTATATTAAATAATTTTAAATATTCAATTTATCAAATGGGCATAATAGCACTCAACATTACCTGCAACTGCTGAGCAACCAGAAAATCAGAAGCCCCTAATGTCTCATACTCCTCCATCTGCAAACGCTTTGCAAAATCTTCATCGCTGAGCTCTTGACCACCATTCCGAAATCCTGTGAATGAATCATCCGTAAGATCAATGGTGTAAATCACCCTTCATCGGTTCCTCCATTGTTCCTCTAAATTTAAAATTTCAAACAAAACAGGATAAAGTGGAACAATCCTGCTTTCATTGTCGCCTTCGCAGCTGATAGTCAAATACTGAACTTGATATTTATCTCTGCTAAAACATAAATCACTGAAAAACCTATTCATATCCTAGCATGACTGTGCAAAATATCTAACATTGTATGTTAGTGAAAACCCAAATCTATTCATGTGCAGCTAAATAAAAATAATAACCTGATCATTTTTAAACAGCTACAATATGAAAACAGGGGGGTCTTGATTAATTAGATTTTTTTAAAATCAAATTTTCGATTGTTAGTATAAGCCTGCAGTAGAGATAGTTTAATCCAACCTCTGGACGAGATATGCGCTCTTCCGAATGCCAAAACGATCGCAGCTGTTGAATTTAATTAATTAAATCCATTAAAATTAATCTAAAAGAATTAAATTAATTAAAATGAATTAATTTTGTTACTAAAATGAAAGTGAAACACTGGAGGGCTGGGTCACCTTCGAAATCAAACAACAATGGTAGTAACTATAACATATAATTAATCATTACTGTGCCAAAATAATTATAAAATGATCGATTCGAACGCAGTTTAATCGTCATACCAAAAATAATTTTAAACAAAAATTTAAAGATTGTTGACCTTTAAAATAACACTTCCCAGATGCTTTGGTTTCCTGAACCTAAACTACTGGTATTCTGAGATTACAGCCTCCTAGCGACTGACATAAGAACTAAATTATACATGTATTTATTTGGCCTAATTATTTACCTATTATTTGTTATTATTGATATCATCTATAGATATTAAAAATTAATTAAAATCGCAATTTATTATCTATTATTCTTATGGCCAAAAGCTCTAGGTGCAACACAGATTCAAGTCCATTCAATTGCCCACGTATATCCTCTTCAATAGCAAAGGATCCAGAAAAATAATTTGAGAGAACTCACGATTTATCGAAGCCTAAACACAATTAAGGGCAAGCTCAAAAATCAAGTCATGTTTGGTGCCATAAAAATGCGCTATAGAAATTTAAGTGGACTGATAATATGATATTGATTGTAGGTTGTGCTCATAGATTTATTATAATACACTAGATGCCGTCTATCTATGGCAAAGTCAGGCCAAAGTTGAAGCCAGTTTGCATGGATGGTGTGTCAAGAAATGTTTACCCCGCAGATATCTTGAAGACCTCATAATTCTTTAGCGCTATCATATTTATTTGAGTGCAGCGCATACTTAGATATGGACGACGTCACCGCTTTAATATCGTGTACCATAGTTGCTTTAAATGTGTCCCGTTTGATCTTTTACTCATCTTTTCCACAATTCTTATTCGTGCCAATTGATTTCCGAATATAAATACTATAATCGTATCGTAAAAGTAGATTTTTAGGTCGATTATTAGTTGAGTTTGAAGCCGTTTTGTGCAGTGCTGATTTATACGACTATAAGCCTATGTTACTATGTGACCTATGTCTATGTAATTTTCGAAGGCTTATTTGCGGCAGCGACTGCGCAACGTCGCGGCTATTCGTATAAATCAGACGATCAATTACACAATATTTAAACAACTAGTCCACATTAAATAAGTTAAACAGCTAAACGATATCCGTTTCAACAGTGTACCAAAATTTTCAAGATTTCAGCGAGGTAAACATTTCTTGACACACCATCAATGCAAACTGGCCTCACTTTCTGATACCATAGACTCTGTCTTGTGATATTAATGTCTATGGTTGTGCTTCTCTAAGACTTTCGGAAATAATAGAAGACGGGCTTATTTAAAGAGTTTTGTTGACTTTGAGCTTTATTTAAACAAATCGAAATAAAATATCATTGAAAGCAAAACTTTGTAAGAAATTATTGCGTTTGATTTGCTGTCGATTCTTGAGTGGTTGTCTAGTTATTCTGCTTTTATCGTTCATTGCCCTATGATTGAATGCCCTCATAATCGTAAATCATGAAACGACTTTAGCGCCATTATATTGACTCATTTAGGATTGGTTTAGTCATAAATGATATCCGTTTTTAGCTCGTGATTTGGGATCCTCGGGTCATTTCGCTCTTACTGTTCTTGCATTGCTACATTACTGCTTGTTCAACCTTGTTAGCCATTAACCGCAGTTAAATAATTAATGGCAGTGCATTGAAAATTTGTTGCATGACAATACTGTATTGCCTTCAGGTTTGCATAATGTCAGAAACTGCGATGATTTTGAACCTCCATTTGCATTGTCTTACATTTTTGTGTGAATATATGGTTTTCCATATTTTATAGGTTCTTTTAGCAGCAAAATGTTGACTGGTCGGCTCCTACTTAACATTGTGCAGCGGAGAGCATTCCACCGCCTTCCAACAAGTCTTATGTCGCCTCTCATCCCAATTGTCATCGAGCAGACGGGCCGTGGGGAGCGAGCGTACGACATCTATTCTCGTTTGCTTAAAGAGAGGATCATCTGCGTCATGGGTCCCATTTCAGACGAACTTTCTAGTCTTGTGGTCGCTCAGCTTCTCTTCCTACAGTCGGAAAGCAGCAAAAAACCGATCCACATGTACATCAACAGTCCGGGTGGTTCTGTGACGGCAGGGCTGGGAATCTATGACACGATGCAGTATGTGCTGCCCCCAATTGCTACATGGTGTGTGGGACAGGCGTGTAGCATGGCGTCTTTGCTACTGCAGCGCGCGGGCGCGCCGGTATGCGCCACTCGCTGCCAAATTCCAGGGTCATGATTCACCAGCCGTCCGGCCAGGCAGTTGGACAGGCAACTGACATTCAGATCCAAGCGGAGGAAATCATAAAACTCAAGAAGCAGATAAATAATCTTTATGTAAAACATACGAATCAGGCACTCGGGACGATTGAGCAGAGCATGGAGCGAGATCGATTCATGAGTCCAGTGGAGGCAAAAGAATTCGGCCTTATCGACCTGGTTCTTGAGCACCCACCTGCACCTGGTGAAGAAGAAAAGGATTAGCGTTAAATATAACTCGAGTGTTCAAACTGAAGTCACGTTGTGTTATTGGATTTTAATGGAACTTAATTTTGACTTTATTTAATTGAACTTTCAAACTCTAACCAATTATATCAATAAATTCTTCAGAGCTTTTCATGAAGTGCAGTGTTCAAATAAATTTTTTATGCATTTTATTCAAGGATTAAAGCTGACTTCACTATAACAGGATCTTGGCTACAACATGAAAGTGGAACAATTTGACAAGGTTGTTACTCTTTTATTAACTTAATGGCTATGAACCATCCTGTATATTGCAGGTCCAAGATTAGCATGTAATGAGCATATTTGAATCACCTAGATATAGAAATAAATTTGGCGGCAAGAGGCCTCAACTCTGGTCTGGGCTTTAGATGCCTATGATGTTACATATAAACGTAGAGCAGAAAATCAACAGTATGAAAAGTATGGAGGGGTCTAAAATATATTGCTAGACCTTTTACATTCCTATTAGACATAGAGTCACATAACAGTTCAAGATAGATTTTTAGACAGGCATGAATATTATAAAAAATGTGGGCCTCTTTGATTTTTCAGGAACTTGGTCTGTCAAATATATTTTTATATACTGTAAGCTTGTGATAGAAACATGATAATATATAGTAAGGGGCTGTCCATTAATTATGTCAACAATTTAGGGGAGGGGTTTAAAAAAAATTGAGTTGTTGACAGGGGAGGGGTTCAAGAGAAGTGACGTCAACAATTTCACTTTTTACAAATAATCAAAAAATAGGAAATTTCATGGAATTCTACTTATTACAATGGAAAAAGCATGGCAAAAAAGGTCATCACCACATTTTGACACTCGATGAGCAAAACAGGCAAAAAATGGTCATCGGCACAAAATAATAACCTTGTTATTGGGACCTGTCATTGATTTTCGGGGTCAAAAGTTTTTGACGTAATTATAGGGGTAACTGAAAGTTGACAGTTGTTGACAAAGGGGGTCAAAAATTGCCCAACAATTGTTGACATAATTAATGGACAGCCCTAACGGAAGCCACAGAGAAACATCTTCTTCTTCATGTGCCATGTATTGCTACGCCGGCGACCATGGATTTCACTCTTCTCTGTTTCTGGCTTTCCTTATCAGTTCGATGTTGTCTGTAGTTCTTGTCGCTTCTCTTAGGCTGTCCGTAAACTTTATTCTTTGTCTTCCTCTTGCTCTTTTCCCCTCTATTTTTCCTGTTATGGCTAGATTTTCCAATCCGTCTTTTCTTATTAGATGTCCAAAGAATTCAAGCTGCTGCTTTCTTATGGTTTTTAGCAATTTTCTTTTTGTACCAAAAGTTTTTAGTACTTCCTCATTGGTTATTCTTTCTGTCCATGAAATTTTTTGCATCCTTCTGAGAAACCACATCTCTGCAGCTTCCAGTTTCCTTTCTGATGTTTTTGTCAACGTCCATGTTTCCGAGCCGTACATCAGAACCGCCCATACGTAGCTGTGAAGAATTCTGAGCCGTGTTGTTGTTGAAATATGTTTATTTGTGAGAATCTTTTTGAGTTGTATGAAGGCTGACTTCGCCATACCTATTCTCGTTTCAATGTCCTTTTCACTTCTTCCATCGCTTGTCACAGAAACATATGAATGGGTTAATATCAAAATATTTCTTGGGATACAATTCTGTGATTAATCTTGTATATGCAAGATATGGATTTTGGTGAAAAATGGAAAAATTAACGAGGTGGAAAGATGACCAACGGAGAGGTGTGGAAGAGGATAAAAATCTTTAAATTTTTGAAGCTCAATCCTAGAGCAAAGAACAAGTATGAAATCCCAAAGAAGAAAACTCGAGCATGGGCACCCGCAAAAATTTTTCCAGGAGGGCAAAACACAATGGTCGCAGTTACATCACATAAATTTTTCCAGAGGGCAAAAACATGTTAACACAATGGTCACGGTTAATAATTTTTTAGCAAGTTTTTCAAATTTCAATGTGAAATATTGGTATTTGCATTTTCCAGGGGGGCATGTGCCCCCTCTTGCCCCAATGTGCGGGCGCCCATGAACTCGAGATAGAGGTGTCGACGCTACAGTATGGAACCTATCTCTGGACTGGAGTCTGGACAGAGCACCTCATGATGGTAATGAATCTTACACACCTACAGACTAGTTCTCTGTAAGTTGACTATAGTGAACCTAATAAGCATCACACTTTCTCGCTGACCTAATTCTTGACCCGACCTAGTTAGACTGGCTGTGCAGCCCATCTATGGTGCAGCCACGTAAAATGACCGTGAATCATTTAGTATAATTAATTGTTTTATTTATTATCCGTTCGTTTTGCGTAATTTTGACAACATGTTTGCATTAAAATCAACTTTTCTACGGGTGTCGTAAAACATCTTGTAATCGGATACGACGATTCGTATGGCGACCCCAGCGCGTATCGCAGCCTCAGTGCCGGATAATTTATGTAGCGCCAGTGTGGTCGGCGGCTATGTCGTTCCCTGGAAGGGATGCCTTGTCTGCCGGAGATCGGACGGCGCCACGTCGTTCCGGTCGCCCGCCGAGTTCTGCCGGCATCTGAGGGACTATCACTGCACGAAAGAGGGAGGCTCGTTCGTTTGCCGGTACGGGCCCAACGGGGTCTGCCCCTCGTTGCCCGTCGAGGGAGTCAGCGATCAGGATTACGAAGATCACGTGGCCAGAGATCATGTCGCCACCGAATCAAACAGTTCCTCGTCGACTCCAGCCTCGCCAAGTACTTTAAGATTTTCTTGTTTACAATACATAGGACATAGCGGCGCCTTAAAGGGAAGGAGACTGCAGATAAAAATAAAAATCCGACATTTTTGTGATACGAGAAATGCTGGGCAGAAAGTACATATACATTTTTGTATGCCTTGTATTTTTCACTGCTTTTGCTATCTGTTTCTGAACTTTGTGTGTCAGAGTTTTGACTTCTTATGCTAGAGATACAAGAATATGTTTTGTAAAGTTATGTCAGTTCACAAACATTTTCTTTCCATATACTTGCATGTCTTTAACCAATCAAATCTCATGGTTTAAAGATATTGGCCAACTTTTCATGAGCTCATTGCAACCAGCTGATAAAAATGGCAATTTTCACAACTGATAAATGGGTTTTGTTGGCTATTCACTTTCTACAGAATTTGACAGATTTGTATCGCCCGTCTTTATTTGCTTCACATTAAAATTATCAGCACTGCATATATTCTCTGAGTTTAATTGATTGCTGAGCAAAGGAGCAAAAGGGCTACCTCAAAGAACTTGGCTGGATGACATCAGAGACTGGACATCATTGAAAAATATGGAGAACTAAAAAGAATTGCTGTTGATCAAGAAAAATGGTGACAACTTGTTATACCAACCTTCGATTCGAAGATGGCACATAGTGATGATGATGATAAAATATATCTGTTGATTGATTTAGTGATTGATTATTCAGTTGATTGAGTGTGAGGCTGTAACCAGCATATGTTTTAAGGTTTGAAAGACCGCCGCAATCTTTCTAGCGGCCGACAGACATCTCCACCTCCAGCTCCCCCTTCGTGCGTACCTTCGGTCGTTCAAGACCAACATCGCTGGACGGTCTACATGTCACAGGTCAACCTTCCCGCCGCACTCAATGACCCGCGGCTTGCCAGGAGGGAGACAGACTTCTTTTCAAAGACTTGGGGTGAGAGTTTTGAAAGGGCAGAGGTTGTGCCATCGCCTTACGTGCCTCACATAACGAAGGAACATTTCAGAAAATATCTTGCAAAGACGTCAGCCGTAAGTGGACATTAAGTTGGTTTTAAAAAGGAATGCTTGAGCTATTGTTGTATTCATTCTTGTTGCCATCTTTTTTGTTTGGCTTTTCAGATATTCTGTAATTGATTCTCCGTATTAATGATTTTGCAAATGAAATTGGAGGACCAGCAGTCGATCATCATCATTTTTGCTCTCTGCCAACTCTTTAGTAGTAATAACTAGACACAAAATGTTTCCAATAAGTTCTTTCTATCTTCTGTTAATCGTCTTCCTTCTACAATTCCTTTCATATTCATATCTTCTCTGATGTTGTCCATCCACTTTTTCCTGGGTCTTTCTCATCCTTTATTTCCTTTTACTTGAGTTTAGAGTGCCTTGTATTGTAGTCTCCTTTCATCCATTCTGTTGACATGTCCATACCAGTTGAGTCTTCCTCCTGATTTTTGTCGATAATTGTATCCTTTAGATAACTTTATTATTATTATTATTATTATTAGTGGTGGTGGTGGTAGTAGAAATAATAGTAAAAGTAGTGTATATTTTTGTGATTGCCTATCAATTATTTTGCTTCTTAGTTTTTAATTGTTGTCCTAAGATTTTATTTCATATTTCTGGTGCTCTAGAGTAGCATAAGTCTTTTCTTTTGGGGAATGGATTCTATTTTTGCATGTTTTATTTATTTTGATGTCACTTGTTTTTATTTATTCCTAGCGTTTTCGCAAGCACAACTTGGCATTGAAAAACGTGGCTACATCGGCAGAAAATGACGCCGTTGGCGATGGGGAATCAGACCGCGAGTTCCCATCGGCTTATGCAAGGAAGCAGAGTAAGTGTATCATAGACGACTGCAACTTATGTGGCTAATACAACTGAATTTGTCAGCCTACTGACATGTTTTGTCATGCCAAAAGTGGATTACTGTAATAGTCTTCTCTATGGCCTACCTGACTACGAGTTGAATCGCCTGCAGTCGGTGCTGAATGCAGCTGCAAGACTTGTCTTTGGTGCTGGACGTTGTGACCACATCACCCCACTAAGTCACCAGCTTCACTGGCTCAAAGTTTGAGAGAAAATTGAATACAAACATTCTCTTCTTGCATTCAAGTCCATAAACCAGATTGTTCCAGGGTACCTTCAGGAGTATTTCATACTGACAGCATCACGAAAGTTGCAAATGTCCCTGCGGTCCGATGCTCAAAGTCTTATGAAGATACCTCACTGTAAAACATCACTCAGTCCCGGGTCATTTGCATTGTCAGGGCCAAAGACATGGAACGATATACCAATTATTGTGAAATCATCCTGTTCTCTAACATCCTTTAAGAAAAATCTAAAGATTTATTTGCTTAGAAAATCTTATTCTCTTCTACCTTAGATTGTTTTTCATTCATTTTTTATGTCTGTTATTTTTATTTATTTTTATTAGACTCTGTAATGTGCCCTTGCAACTGACTTTTTAGTAATATGGCGCACAAGAAATTGCCAATTTAATAATAATAATAATAATAATAATAATAATAATCCATCGATCAAGGAAGTATGACCACATCACGCCACTGTTGATCGACCTACACTGGCTCTCAGTCCCCGAGCGAATAACGTATAAGTTGGCAACCCTCGTCTATCGGTGCTTGCACGACATCGGCCCCTCCTATCTCCGGTGCGAACTCCAGAGATCGGCAGACACAGACAGTAGAAGGCGTCTGTGATCTGGCTCAACTCAAGCACTCCTCGTGCCGCGCACACGCCTTGCCACTGCCGGCGACCGTGCCTTCCCGGTTACCGCAGCGAAAGCCTGGAATCGTCTTCCAGTCTGTGTTCAATCATCATCTTCTCTGGACATATTTAAGAAGCGACTGAAGACTTGGCTGTTTGAGATGAGCTATTCTGTTAAATCCTGACCTATATTATTCATGTACTTTGTAATGTGTTCATGTAGTCCTTCTAGGATGATTCACCACATAAATCCTAACTTTCAATAAATATTAATAATAATAATAATAATAATAATAATAAACAATCATTTCTTAGCAACCTCATTCAGTACTTCAATGAAGTTGGTATAATTTTAAAGGTAAAAATAGTGCAGAACGTGGATGTTAACTAGAAATAACCAAAATGTGATTTAAATCTCATTTCGCAAGAGCAGGTCATATATGTATGCTGAACACTATAGAGCTGGCACTGAATGTGCACCTGAACGTGCACATACATATGCATATATTTATACATTATACTGTATATAAACATACATTAGCTTAAATTTGCACTTATTTTAGGTGAGCATATTCTTTGTGTTGTGTTAATTATTCATAAATTGTTAATTGTTGGCTGTATTTTGCTTTTAGAAAGATTCCAAATTGATTTGGATGTCATTCCTAAAGTAAGTGTTGAAACATTTTCATAATCCATTTGTTTTGAATTTGCATTTCATATCGTCTTATTTTGTGTTAGAAATAGCTCTGTATGTTTTCCTGGTATAGATGTTGACACTGTATAGCCAATGGACGTAATGTTTGACTCTGGATGGACGATATTTTGTCTTCTATTTTATTTAATGTTTTATTTTTCTGACTACTCTTTTGTATCATGAGGGACTTTATAAGAGGGTCTGACCAACTTTGCATTAGTTGTGTATAAATGCACTATATAAATGCTTTGTGATGTTGCATTGCTTTACATTACACGCTGCTTACTTATGCTGTTGTTTTTTTAGAGTGATGAGTGAATTCTATCTCTGTTTTTTTTTAAATAATAGCTTTGCTTGTTTCATTTGTTTTGAGATTTTCATGCAGCCAGGGTTTTCCCTTCAAAATCCCGAAACTTTCAATCAGGTGTTGCCATGGCAGCAGATTAAAACTCACAGACAAGACAGTTCGTCAGAAAAATCAGTTCAGTCGTCAAAATTATTGCAAGAAAAGGTTTTTGATTTATTCTTTGATTTAATTTATTTACCAGGTTTTATTTGAGAAAAACTGATTCAAAGCTGTGTTGTGTGAAAGTATGATAGCTATAGTCAGCAATTTAAGCGCTTTTCATAAACTCATTTTGACCCTTGTAGACATGCATACTTTACATTCATAAAATGACCCTTGTAGGTAGCATGCATACTTTGTATTCATAATGTACAAGTCCAATATTAATGGGTTAATGAGGATTACTAACATTGTGTGATGCTTATTGTTATTTATGGGCTTCTATAGCGCCAATTCTTATACTGAATGTATGAATTGATGGTGCTGCAAGTCCAAACCGCAAAAGACCAGGCCAATGCCAGAGATCAGTCAACATGGGAGTGTGGAAGCAGAAACCTGATGAAAAAAATTAATTGCTATTGGCTTGTACAGAAAGCATATTCTTAGTCATCACAAGCAGTTATCATTTTACAAAAGTGAACAATTACCTGTTATTGCTATTCTGTGTTTTGTTTTAGCTCAGCCATTACCTGGATCTTGTTGAAGTCCAGATCACAAAGCAGATATCTGTGCGATCTGAGGCGTTCTTCAGTGCGATGATATCACATGATGAGCTCGAAGATCACATGAGAAGAACGTGTTCTTGTATACAACATCTTCGGTACGCTGTCCACACAATGGTGCAAAACTTAAATTTATTTCCAATTTTGATGATGTCATGTAAATTATATCAGATGTTGAAAGGGTGTACTTCTGCCGCTGATGATGATGGTGATGATGCTCCACTTGCCAGCAATGTGTTTGGATTTTTAACTTCAGAGAAAGAGTTCGTCTTCTGGACTGCATTCTGGTCCAAAGTCCGCTAAAGATTGTCCAGCTATCGAAGACGAGATCAAACCATTTAAAAGTCTACAAAAAGGTGAGTTAGATACTTTATGGCACTTCTATGACAGGTTTTTAAAAATTGCAGGTGAGATTGAAGAAAGTTAAATGTTTGCTGACTTATCTTGACTGTTCATTCCTGTCTTTGTCTGGTCTGTTTTTTGCCATCTCTTTTACCTTCTATTGTCTTGCCATGAAACCATATGTTTGCTTACCTCTTTGTATGCATGTGATTTCAGAATTCACTTTTTCACTGATTCGACTTAGTCATAAGTGATGATATACCAGTAGATTTATGTTTAATGCCAGTAGATTTATGTTTAACGCCTGTAGATTTATGTTTGATACCTGTAGATATGTGTTTAATACCAGTTGATTTATGTTGAAACCTGTACATATATGTTTGATACCTGGAGATTTATGTTTGACACCAGTAGATTTATGTTTAATATCAGTGGGTTTATGTTTTAAATTTTCAGTTAAGACTTATGGCCACGATCTACCAGACGCAGCCGACAATACAACGGCTCCTTGGAACAAACGATTTCATCGGAGCCCTCGACCTAATTGCAACAACACAGGAAATTCTTTCGCAAGAGTTAGTCGGCATACATTGCTTCAGGTATTATTATTATTATTATTATTATTATTATTATTATTATTATTATTATTATTATTATTAAAAGTATCACGATGTTTGTTGGAAGATAGCATCTAATCTGTTTAAACATGGTTTAACCCCTTAACCGGGCGCGACGGCTCAGAGCCGTCCTGTTTACATTGAGTTACAGATTTATTCCCCAGTTAAGGGGTTAACATGAAACTAGGAATATTTGACAGAGAGAAATTGATTACGAGCTATCATCACAACACAATATCTGCCATTTTGCGTCTTAATTGTGATTAAAATCTACATTTTTGAAGATGTCTTGAAGATTTATAAATTTCTTTGTTGGCCATGTTTTTACTTTGTGTTTTGATGAATCGTAGGCATCTGGGCTTACAACTCATGGAAATGGAGAAGTTAATCGAGCGCATGATGCGGGCAGAATTTGTCAGTTTCACTCACTCGCTCTTCTACAAGCCCATAGCAGAAGAGGACGCATTCGTCGATCATGTGAGAGTTATTTTCGATCATGCTACAATTTTTGATCTTGTGACAATCATTAGTAGTCCGTGCAGAAATTAATAGTTGATCATTTTTCGCAATTGTTGTTATGGTGTGTTGTTGATCTTTTTGGATCTAGGATCGACTTGTCATGATCGTGTTAGGAATTTTGCGTCTCCAGAATAACAGCATGATCGAAATATGTGAAGAAGAGGCTTGCACAAGCATTCGTACCATTGTTAAGCAGGTCAGAAACTGATACATAAGTGTTTTCACTAACAAATCCAGGAAAGTCATACTCCTCCTTAATGTAATGTAGGGCTTCTATAGCACCTCTTCTATTTGTATTTGGAGGCATTCCCAGCTTTAGAGTCGCTTCAGACGTTTTCAGATTTTTCAGATGTTGAATTGTATGAGGTAAGAAGTGGGGTGCAAATAGATGGAGACAATCCATTCCAACAAAAGGGTCCAGTAACTCTGAATGACTGATGCTGGGTGAGAGTGCTGTAGTCTGCTCTTGCAGTTGTCAATGGTTGTTTGAAATTATTATCGTACGTGATCTAGATTACTGGTAGACTGTACTTTATGTTCTTTCAAACCCAATTAACTTGATATTTTTGGGTATTTTTTAAAAGTCTTGTTTCACAGAAGAAGCTTAATGCAGTATGTTTTTGTGCCTGTAGACAGTAATTGAGGCCGTGTCTGTGGCAGATGATATTGATACTGACTGTGCTCCTAACAGGTTGTTTTTCCATCACTGTCTTGTTAGTGTTGTATATTATGTGGAATTGTGGATTCATCTATTATCTTTACTGGGACTTAATTTCAATGCGAGGGTCTTTTTTAATTTTGAAGTAAATTGTTAAAAAATATGGAATTTGTGATGCTTCCATATATTTCATTGGAATGAAATTTGTAATTGTAATTTGTTTCTTTTCAATATATGTTGAGCAAAATTTTGCTCTTGCTTCCAAAAACCTTTCACAAACCCAAGTGTAAGTTGGAGGGTTTCATTAGTAACTTATAAAACACTACTTTATTAGTAAGTTAAAGGAAAACTGAAAAGACAATGGGTGGACAGATTGGAAGAGGATATGAGCATGTCATGGCTGAATCTAAACAGAAAAACTGACAGAAGACACTGAATGACTTTGGAAGAAATAGCAAAGGACAGAGAACTTGGGAGTCACGTCATGGATATGTCTATAGCTGGACACAGCTGGTGGACACTGACCTGATCCGACTTGACCTGATTAGTAACTTGAATATTGAAAGCTGCAACATTTTGAAGGGTTAGAGTGTTGTATTGAGCTATTGACTTTTTTTTGTTAATTTCAGTTTGGCAAATCAGATGCGCCTTCTCAACTATTCCCAGTGGATGACACTCCTTGACCAGCTCTTCCACAACCTCATCATCCTTTTGGGTCGAGTTAAGGTCTGTAGGTCATGGGATTACCTTCATTACTTGCTTTTCTTCTGCTGCTTTGACTTTCATTGTTGGTGATTGTTTTAGTTTCAGAGACATCTATTTTCATTTGTTGGACTAAAAACTCTGATTATGTATTTATCATTCCCAGGATAAAAGCTGAAATTTTCTCAATTATTTATCTTAAGGTTGACACATTGTATTCAGGTTTTTCTTATTTTTTAGATGATTAATGATGTTATTCAAGATGTTGCCAAAGCTGTTACAAAAAGTGACTTCTTTCAACCGGTGGAAGAGGAAAAGGACAAGGAACTGGAAAAGGAGTGTCCCTGGCACGACACTGTCCTCAGAATGTAAGTACTAATGGAAAAATTTCTTGGCTAAGAACATTGTACAGTATTGTAAGGTAACAAGGCATTTATATATCACCTATTATTGGCAGGCACTCAGAACATGGTATTTCCCTTTGCTGTTAAAAGAATGATCTTTCAATGGAATTTGTGCCGTCTTTGGTTCTTTGTTCTGATTATAATTATGTCTGTTTTCATTTCTTTTAAAATTTAGTGATGTGATGTTACAAAAAAGGCATTTTGAATATGTCGCTGATAATGATGTATTCCATCTAAATAACTTATCACGGTATCTGCTGGTTTTTGTAAGTACGGGTGATGCTGACAAGGCGCTTTCAGACGTTGAATACCTTCAGATCTCAAAGTCATTGCGTGACATGCTTTGCCACGTGTGCGACCATTCGCACGACCGATGTATCAAGGTCCTTAATGCACGTGCAAAGGTGATTTTAACTCTTGGTCAACTTATGATCCTTAGTTAACAAAATTAGCTCATTAATTAAGCATTTATTTAAGACCAACTTAGTAGAGGTACTACTTGGATGTTTCATTGCATTATCCTACACATTGAATTTTGTAAATGTTAATATTTCATTTAAACGAGAACTGAAAACTGCTCTGTTTGTTCACAGTTATCTAGAACATTGGTCTTTTTCAGCTATATACTGTATTTTCAATTGTTAGGTGTTCTAGCTGTAGACCAACTTGTATGATGTGCCACCATAATCAGTTCCTTATTATCATCATTTTATTATTATTATTAGTAGTAGTAGTAGTGATAGTGGTGGTAGTAGTAGTAATAGTAGTAGTAGTAGTAGTAGTAGCAGTAGTAGTAGTAGTAGTAGTAGTAGTAGTAGTAGTAGTAAGTTGCTATGTGATGTTTAATTGCTGAGAGCTCATTATTGATTGTAATATGAAATATATTAAATGCCTTACGGCAAAATGCACACTACATACACCGAAAATGAGTTATATAATATATATATATATTGCCAGGCATTTATATAGCACCCAGATCAGGAATTGTGACCATGGGTTTTCTTCCTTTTCGCTATGAGTGTATTTGGATTTTTTGTGGGGTTTAGGATGGATTTTTAGATCGACTGCTGCTGAGTGAATTTGTTCAGCTGTCTCAGACGATCGAAGGCTTTGTCAGGGATTCTGGTAATCTTATTGGAAAGCAAAGCGTCTCACTACGATCCTGTCTACAAGGTCAGGTAAGAGGTTGTCATTCATTCAGTCAGTCAGTCAGTCAATCAGTCAGTTAGTTAGTTAGTATATCAGTCAGGGACTTGTATGGCTGTAGCCTGCTCATGCAGTTGTCAATAGTTGTTTGAAATTATTATTTTGAGCAGAGCTATTTCTATGGTGGCCAAACCACAGTTCCAAAGTTACTTCATATGTAGACCAACATTGATTGATTGATTGATTGATCGATCGATCGATTGATTAATCGATTGAGTGAGTGAGTGAATGAATGATTGATTGACTCATAGCATTGCATTGCATTTCAGTCCTCCAGATTTGTTCAACGTTTTCACGAAGACCGAATTAACAAACTTAGGTAAGTCTAACCTGTGTTGTTCTTTGTCTTATTGATGAAAATTTATATTTTTAATCCTGACAATTTTTATATAGTTACATTATCAAAAGTTGACATTTTTGACAGCTTCTTGCTTTCATTTTACTTTATTTTCTCCAAACGGAAGCTTAAACCAGTTAAATACAATCGATGAATCCATAAAATGTAAATAGAATCTTCAGAACTTTCCACTTATTTAATTCTTGTGGCAGTTATATACAGCAATTGAATGAGGCATTTATGACATTGCTTACTGCGAGGTTTTTTACTTATAGATGTAAAGACAAAAAGGCAAACAAACCTATTAGAGTACAGGAGGGCAACAAATCGTATTGCACAGCAAGACCATAATGGGAGTGAATGGCCAGCTGGTGCATAGTGGTTCTCACACAGGGCAGACCCTACTGCACCACTCTAAACCCTGTTATAATTATTATAATTATTTATTTATTTATTTATTTCCATGCTGTGCTAGCAGAGATGAGTGATTGTTTGAATTATCTGGGCATTGTGTTTGGATAAAGTTTTGTTTGAATTTTTAGCCTTATTTTGGACAACGAGCGTTGGAGACAGGCTGATGTTCCAGTTGACTTTCAGGAGATGGTGGATCATATCTCTTCCACCGGTATAATACTTTCCCTGCTGGATTCATTCCGCCTGACTCCTTCTTCCAATTGCATTTTAATATTTGGCAAACTACTTCAGTATGAAAATAGTTGAATGTGCAAATCTGTGATAAATTTTATGTTGTGCAACTTTTTGTGTGAATGATTTAATGAAGTTTGAACTTGTTGATTTCAATGATTTGTTAGTTGGATGCTAGTTGGGTCTTTGAAGGTAATTGTTACCATATGCACTGAATGTGTAACCAGCCATTTATATAGCACCTTTACTGGGCAGGCACACAAAAGCATAGTGTGCTGACCAGTCAATGAAATTAGCTGGTTCTCTTCAAGTTCTCAAGTTCTTTGCCTAAAAGCAGTTTGTAAAGCAGCATTTTAGATTAGTGCTTTGCTGTATTGCCATTAGGTTGCTGTAAATTCTTTCAGAGACAGAATTCATTCTGTGTTGTCCTTTATAACTACATATTTCACTGATTTTCTGTGTTGTCTTGCAATATTTATTTTTTATTTATCATAGGCAAGCTTAACCTACCTGTGAAAAAGTCAGATTCAGGTAAATTGGTGTTTTTGTTTGCCCAACATTCAAAACCGTGAATATTTCAAAAAATTTCTTTAATGTGCTTAGTTGTACTCTGTTTTGATGCAATGGCCTACCACAACTGCTACTACACTACTGGTACTACTCCTAGTTTACTACTATTACTGCTGCTACTGCTACTAGTACTATTACTGCTACTATTGCAAATGATGCTGGCATGTTTACTTTAGAGAGCAAGCCACAAGAATATCTGTACATAAATGGAGAGAAATTCAGTGTTGTTGGGTAAGAATTAAAGTTAAATTTTGTAGATGGTAAATTTAATGAGAGCTTTAATAGGAACTGAATATGATGCCATTTAGTAGGTTTATTTTTGCCTTACTTACTTTTTTGTGGTTTTTATACTTCAGAAAACTTTTGTCTAAGCAATCGCAGAGTGAGTTTGCAAGTAATTGGTTAATTTTTGCTCCAATTTCAGCACCATCTTGATGCTCTTGAAGATCTTGGTCGAATATTGCCAGTTCATCGACAACATTCCGTCTGCGACTCCAGAAATCCTCAATCGCTTGGTTGAATTGCTCAAAGTAAATGTTGCAGCAATATCAAAATAAAGTCTGTTGACTTCTTTACAAGCTTCAGATCATTTCAGATGCACTGCTTTGAAGATTTGTTCACCTTGTGGGTGCGTTTTCGTTCCAGCTGTTGCGTAGTGACTGTGTTTTTGTTTCCAGACATTTAACTCTCGTACTTGCCAGTTGATCATTGGTGCCGGAGCTGTCCACCTCGTTGGACTGAAGACAATCAGCACAAAAAATTTAGGTTAGCTGCTTGAAAAACAGTCTGCCATATGGTCATCATCCATCACCATCCATTGTCATCATCATCATTCTTCATCATCATCGTCGTCATCATCATCATTCTTCATTGTCGTCGTCATCATCATCAATCGTCGTTGTCACCATCATCATCATCCTTCGTCATCATCATTATCATCCATCATCATCATCATAATTAGCATCACAATCATCATAATCATGACTTCATCTACAATTTCATGGACAGGCAAATGATTTCAAATAATCATCACATATTGCATCATCACGAGAACACAATTGAACATGAAAAATCTTTTGTCAGAAGAAAAATGTATTACAAAGCATGAGCCAATCATGCTCTTATTTTAATAAAATGTGAATAATTGTAAATATATTAAGGCAGAGCAGAACTAAATCTGGTATTTTGTGTAGTAGATTGGTTAAAAAGTGAGATTTTTGCATTTATTGTGCTTTGGCAGCCCTTGCTTCACGATGCCTTCAGCTAATCGTCCACTATTTACCATCAGTGAAGAGTCACTTTGAGTCTCAGCTCACGAATAAACAGTTGAATATGCTCAAGCATTTTGAGCAGCTTTTAAGGTACTTGTTCAATTTAGCAGTGATTTTCTGTAAGTATATATATATATATATATATATATATATATATATATATATATAATCTTCTTCTTCTATAAAATCTTCTCTCTCTCTCTCTCTCTCTCTCTCTCTCTCTATATATATATATATATATATATATATATATATATATATCTCTTTAAGACAATGTATTGTATTGAACAATTTTACTTGTATACATGTATGGAGATTTTGCAAGCTTAACACTTTCACCCCAGCAACCTGTATAACCAAAATGTTATGTAGCCTAAATGTATGCCATTTGATGCAAAAGGGTTAAAGACCCGTTTTAAGATGTGTTGGCATTGAATTATATTGGTGGATTTCTGCATAAAACATTTTCAAATTTTATTTTGTGTGCATTTCTTTCATTTCTATAAGGTCATGGTCTGTTGATGCCTTGAACATCTGTAAGCAATCTGACCCAAGTGGCAGTATGAGTTCTGGGGGTATTGGACCCACTGCAACCCTCTGATCAATTACAATCTACTGCCTTGCCCCTCATGAGTACATTGGTGATATGCTATTCATTAATTGATGATAATGAGGAGGAGGGGGAAGAAGAAGAGGAGAAAGAAGAAGAGAAGGGGAAACTATGAGCATGATGGCCATGATAAGATTTGTGAACATCACTTTTAATGTTGATCTTACAGTTTACTAAATTATTTTTCTAGTGTTATGTAATGTAGCATTTGCACATTTTAGGATTACAACGACCATATCACAATGATCTCAGCCAAACTTGTCTCGATTATGGACGCCATGTTTGAAAGCAATCTCACAAAGGTGATCAATCAATCAATTAATCAATGGACTTCTGTGGCACCACTATCATAATGACTATGGCATCAGTCGATAGCTAACCAAATCCAATCCAAATTAGAGCCAATGCAAGCCGGAATGGTCAGTCCGATTGGCGGGGAAGCAGTCTAAAGGGAAAGGTCAAGCCAAACAGGGATGTCTCTTACAACTAGGTCTAAGGGATGAATATAATTTTAACCACAGTCTTAAAATTCATGTTTATATTCTATGGTATTTCTTGAACTCAGAAAAGAGAATATTTTATCACCAAATTTCCAATTATATTTTTATTTATCACCAAAATTTCCAATTATATTTTGTGACTGTTATGATTTATTTCCACCCACCGTGCTCATCCCTTTCTACATGCCTAAGGCTAAAACCGCTCTTTTCTGTGAAGTCATCAGACGTTGTTTAAGATTATGAACTGTTTTTACTTTAGTATGAAGTCAAAGCGCCGGTACCTTCTAACTGTTTCCGCAACATCGTTAAGCAGATTTCCAAATTTCACGAAGGCATCTACGACATCCTGTCGCCGCAGCAGATTCAGGTAATTCTTTTCTATTTTCAGTAATTTAGCGGCAACAACGAGTCGGTTTTGCCTCTGGTTAATTGTCTGACAGTGCTTAGAATTAACTCCGCTCTTATCAAACGAACCATTGGTATAGGAATTTTCAATTCATTCGATTCTCCGTTTCTTTGCTTTAAAATGCCCCTTAACACAGACTTGGATAACGTGGACCCATGAATAACTTGCTCTGGCTTAACAGAAACTATGAAACTATATACAGTAGTATTGAGGTCTGACCTTTAGAATTTGTTGACCTGTGTTTTGGTTTGATGAAACTAAAATGCGGATTTATTTAGCTCACAGTGATTTTTTCTTAACAGGAGCTTATCGAGGAGATTAATGGCGGATTCAAACGTTTATTCAAAGTTCAGTTGATGCGTCTGAACGTGGCTTCAGATGGAGGCCCTCAACACGGGTAGGCAGACAAAATATCTGGCTTTATATTAATTTGCCCTTATTTTTTTAGTTTCTGAAATGTGTTTGCTGTAGAGTGATATTTACATAAAAGTCAGAGTGTTGCCACTGCTACTCATTTTGTCACTGCCCTCTAGCAAGTGAAAGCTGAGTCAACCTTAGGGTTCCAGTGGGTGTCGAACTCACAAACTTCGAATCTCAATGCCAGTGTTGTTACCACTGTGATATTTGCCCTTTCTTATCTGCTGTAATATTACTTAGCATAAACAGCTTGAAAGAGTAAGAAAGGAGTAAATGAACTTGTGATTAAGCTAGATGAGGTGGCCATTTAACAGCAGACTTACTTACTTACTGCATGTGTAGGCCTGTTATGAAGAGATATCTGTTAACACTGAATTGTTCCAATATGAGAATATTGTCCAGGTTTTATCAGCCAAATGGTTACAGTGCTATTGATACTCTTTCGCTGAAAGCCTGAAACTAAATTGAAAATTGATTTTTTTCTATCATTTAAGCACGTGGTTATCACTTAATTAATTACTTAATTTAGTTACTAATAACTGATATGTTTAGACTTTTAATTTAGTCTGTTCACAAGCCACCAAATGACCACCTCATTTCAACATTACATATTGCTCCTCCTTTGTTGACAATATGATGAGTCTTTTTATGACTCAGTATGGAAGAATTAATAATAATAATAATAATAATAATAATAATTGTAATAACATTAGCATCAGACATTAAACATGATAGCAGCGTTTAACCATTATTGTTCTGCAAATATGTTTCTGTATGTAGGTTGGTAATGTCAGACATTGCATTCTACGTTGCCGGCATTCGAGGGTTAAATGGTTTTTCGGACTTTAATGCCAGCATCGACGACATCTGGGAAAAAAGCTGATGAAGCCATTCTTTACATTCGCTTCAACTTTTTCGAAATAATTTGGTGTGTCGGTTATACTAACCGAAATCAAAGATCATATATGATTTGAATTGTATCTGCAGTGTGTGGCATTGTGAGATCATGTATCAAGAATCTGACAGTTGTAATCTAAATTAAGTGCTTGTGAATTCACTGGTGCTTTAACGTGCCATGCCTTTGAGGTTTTCTTTGCTTGTATAGTTTGGGTTAACTTATATGAGTGCAAATCTCTTCCATGGTTTTTGTTTTTTGGCCGGTTGTTGTGGACTGTCTCCTTTATTGTTAAAGGTTTTGGAAGCTGTTTAACTTGTCTCGATTTAAAATCTCTTCCTATTAGACAGTGAAAGAATAATGTAAATATCTGTTGGCTTGCGGCGTGAATATTTTCATTGATTTGGTGCCTGCACTGTGTTGAAATCCTTGGTTTTCAGGTTTAGATGTAGATAAGTTATCTGCATTAACTATTTGAAACAGATATAAAGCTTTTATCAGTATCTGCATGCATATGCACAGACACAACTGCTATGAGACTAGAATGTATTATCATTTATCCAATCCAGATTTATGGTCAGTTTGGCTGTTACATTTTTGGCACTGCATTTACTATGGGGATGTTATTTCTGGGGCCAGCCCTACCCTATTATAATTAAGGTCTTGATAACCGGCAGTTTCTGGTGAGCTGCCAGTATCTAAAGGAGGATATATTGTAGTTTAAAATGTTCAAATATATTTTCTTCAAGAGTAACTTTTGCTTCCAGCAGTACATTTGTGTTTCATTGCCCTTGGATATCGATTCTAGTGGAGTCGTTTTTGTTTCAACTTTATGCTATCATCAGTATCAATTTTAATTGTTAAATAACTTTGAAAAAATGTTTCAGCTTCTCTGCAGATTGGTGCTCGGTGAATTAATGTAAATAAATATGACTTTTCAGCATGTATAAAAGCGAATCTTGCAGAGTGTGTAGATTGCAGTCTATATTAGTGGCGTAGCCAGGGTTACCGGAATTGGGGGGGGAAGTGAGCCACATAAAAATTTTTGTGTAAAAAGTCTTCGACGAGCGAAAAGTCAGCTTCACACATTTATGTATTTTCTTCTGTCATACTACCTACCCATACCCTATCCCTCCAAATTTCTCAATGGTTTTGCACAAATCGCATGACCAGTCCCTGTCAGAATAGGGGGCCTGGCACCACCATCGCCCTCCCCCCCCATGACTACTCTAATGATATACAGTGTATATGTAAATGATTTTGTGTTGGGTGTTTGCCTATTTTGAGCGATGATATCAACGTTGGGTGTTGGTTGTTATAGGTTCTTATTTTTTTACTTGGAGGTGCAGTATCATCAGTTTGCTGCAGCACATGAGTGAGCTGTGGTGGCCATTTTGTTCATTAAGTTACGATGAAGTACGACATTTTGCCTTGTCTTTAAGAAATAAAAATGTGTAATAAAAAGAGTCGATTAAACTTATTTTGATGTGCAATGTTAACTTGGAAGGCTCTGTATTTACTTTGTGACAGATTCAGAAAGATCTCTGAGCCAGGTTTCCAGAGTGAACAGTTTAAAATAGTTATTTTCATCTACATTCTACACTGACTTAGGGTCACTTAGGTCTCATGTCCTACGAGGGCAATGGAGGTCACGAGTTCAAACTGTTCAAGAAGACTTTATGGTTGTGGATGGCAAGACTGCATGGCTTTAAAGTAATCGAACTACGAAATTAACTGATAGTCAGGCCCGTCTTGATGTGTTGGAAATTGGGCACTGTGCCCGGGGCCCCACGCATCTTAGGGGCCCTGCGCGCTCCAGCCGTTTTATGTTTTTACCTCTTTTGACTTATCAACTTCTGGAGGATAAATTAATTGAAAGACTAGGCACCAAAAAACGTGATGACCCTTTTTGCTCGTCAACTTTTTCGAGCATCAGAAAAACTTTTCGCCCCCGTCAGGGCCCCTAATATATCGCGGGCCCTAGGCACGTGCCTACTTTCCCTATGCCTTAAAACGGCCCTGGATCCAACCCATCCAGGGCCTCGCAAGCCGCCAGAGGCCTCAAACTGGCGAAAGACTGGCCTGCTGATAGTTTCTGCTGAATTGACTTAGACGGACTAGAATATTGGTAATAAAAACACCAATTTATTGGAATTTCACTGCACCATAGACTGAGGTCCAAGAGCATGACAAACTTTTTGGGAGACGTGAACAGCATGACAACTGAGAATGTCATGACATAGAGGAAAAGTTAATTGGAAGAACTACAGTGGTTTCAGCAAAATGAGATTTAATGCCAGTTATCATCATATCACAGTTATTTTGTTCTGAAACACTACTCAATCTGTACTTCTAACTGGTTATTCTTTCAGAGCTTCCTCAATTTTTTGAAATATGCATGGAGGTATTATGCTAAAATATCTCCATGGAAATATGAATCATTACTATGAGTATGAATGCGCTACAGAATATGCAATCTGCAGTTCTGCGCTGAAAGTATGCAATCCGCTGACAGATCTTTATGCAGCGTGTTATCTCCATAACTAAGACGAGGAATTAATTTCTTCTACTTTAATTATGGTATTATTTCTTTTAAACACGTAAAATAGGTTTATTGTAAATAAGAGGTAAACGACAGATTCTGTTTGTATTAATGATTTGATGATTCGATTTTAAATCGTCATGTATAACAATCAGTGAGGTCAGTACTGACTGTTTGACTTGCTACTGTCTAGTGTCTAGCCTCCTTGGATTCTGATCTTGACTTTCTATAGCGCCGCTTCATAATGCACAGAAGCAGCAGCCGATGGTGATAAGAGAGGCACATTGCGTAGGCGTTTCCAGCGGGTCATGGCCTTTCCCGTATAAGGCTCACAACCAACCGGTAACTTGGATCTATGACAGCCTGTGGGAGACCTACTAGTGAATACTTTACCCTCTTATCGGGACACCTTTTACCATCTCATGGGTGGCAACATGAGATTAGATTAGTGGGACGAGGTATTTATTGGCCCATCACACCACCAGAACAGTGGAGGGTTATCGCAGCGGCCACAACAGACTTCTCGAATTGATGACAGTGATGATGTGTATTAATTCAATTCATTCTTGTCTGCTGCTGTAAATGTAGAATATAGGTTTATTTTAAAATTAAAATATTGATATTCAGTTTATTTGGCAATATAATAGTCTTCAGGCTAAAACGCCGAGATCATATTGATGTCCATTCCATCCCGGTGTACATGTGATTGATGCTTGATCTCTGATCTCCAGGCAGGAACAAATTCGGGTTACATGAATTTGAACCTCTTTGTTTTTAGGCGACTTGTGGCGATGGCGGTGTCACTGACCCACGTCATCAGTTTGGTGTTTTGCATACATATGCCACTCTCTGTGGTCATTGTATAGCCTCTTTCAGCCAGTGCAATGTGAGCCACACAGCCGCAGCTGCCTGCGGCCATACCTGTCAAGGTTACCTCCTCCCAAGTTGCAGGTGCGTTGGGATAATGACAGGTGACACATGTAGGTTGTGTGTGCAGGCAAGTAGTGCCATTGGTACCAGGTTGGGGATGGATTCAGCTTGTGAAATTTATTTTAAAATATTGTAATTTGAATATGGGAAAGTAATAGAAATTTGAGAAAAAAAGAAAGGAGTGTTGTTGACCAAAGCTTTCAAGCAAAGTCAAAGATTTGATGAATTTATACAGCGGCGTACCAAGTTTTTATGTTGCTCAAGGTAACAGAATTTGCCACTCGAAAAACTAGTGATGACCTGTTTTTACTCACCGAGATTTTTGGAAGTTGAAGGGGGGGCACCATCGTATGTTTTGCCCCTGGCTGCCTTGGATATTTGCTACGCCTCTGTAATTGATTTCTTGTGGCAGACAGTATAAACCTCCATAAGTTTATTTATTTGACCACAAAAAATTCCGCCCTTAAAAAAGTGCCATCCGGGATGGACCACCCCTCTCTTCCCGCAGGTCCACAACTAATTTGATATTTGCTATCTGTTTTTTAGTTTTATATCTTAGTTTATATATAAGCAAATATTTCGAGGGCCTTGATAGCAGTTGCTGCATGGAGAATCCACAATAACTCATATTACCCTTTCTCTTCATAGCTGTGGGTGTACTCTTCGCTATCTCAAAAACCTCGTGTTAAGGATTTGACACCACTTTGGAACATCAGCGACTTTGAACCATCAGTGGAACTGAAAGCGTAAGAAGCAAAGTCTGGATTGTTTAGTCTGAATCTGTCAGCCATTTAATGAGAGATTACGTATTACATATTACGATGGGTTTAATGGCCTAAATTCTAAAATTTGTGTTCTGTTATTGATTTAAAGCATTGGAGCGGCTTCTGCTTAAAAATGCATTAGTATTATATCTGAGATGCACTGTTGTTGTGACAGGCTTGATCATAAACTGAACCTATCTTCATTTCATGGCAGAAGACAAGGAAATTGCTCTCTCTTGCTATCTTATGTTGCTGAAAAAGAAAAAATAACTGCAATAGTATCAGGTTTATTGTGTAGCTGAATAAATAGTTTAATATTTTGAGAATTTGAAAAGTTTAAGCGATGTCTGTTAGAGTACTTGGCCTGTTTTTTTCCAGCGAAGTCAATGTGAGTATTCCAATGAAAACACGAAATAATGGAACACTGTATGTGCACATTTACCTGGCTCCACCTGGTGAAGATCCTTTCACGGCTCATGGAAAAAGTACCAGAATGGCCCACTGACATCGTTTGCAATCCCACAAGCTGTTTGCGTTCCAACTAGTCAGCTTAATCAAAGGAAAAGGTAGAAAAACATTGTTTTCTAAAGCTATTCATAGTTTCAGAATAGCAAAAGACTGAATCCATCATGGCTCCCTTGTTAAACTCACTTTGATGAACCATCGATAGTGTTTGGATGGCTTAATGTCATTAAAACTGTTAAAACAGATGTAGTTATCACTGTACTCACCATAATCATTGCCATCTTCCTAATATTCAAACTATGATGAATTGATGATGATAGTAGTAGTATTATTAGCAATGAACCAGTTGTTTTGTTTGTTCACAATGCTATGTTCATGGTGCATTTTAACCAACAATGTAAAAATTGTGTAAGGCTTTATATAATATTGTATACATTGTGCATGTACATGTTTATGGAAGGTGTGTCTTCTAGTGATCATATAATTATGGAGGTAGCCTTTGTGTGTGTGTGTGTGTGTGTGTGTTTGTGCGCGCATGTGTGTGTGTGCGTGCGTGTGTGTGTGTGTGTGAAAGCTTGCTCTATACATTTTCTGAGTTTTTCTATGTTACGCTATTTGACAACCAGCAGAAGGACGCACAGAGCAATGAGGACTTGCCGATATCTCACTGGAGACCGCTTCTCACCATCAGCATCATGACAGATGCAATCGCGTTCGATAGAAGTCACATTCCTTCTGACCTCTACCAGTTCCTCCAGTACGACTGTCCTTTCTTTCTTTTTGTTACAGGCTGTCTGTATTTTTGATATAACAGGTTCATTTGATGGACCGTAAATTAACCCTTTAAGCCATGAATTTTTGGTACTTTGCATTTATTTTTACGATAGCTTGTGAATCTTGGTGCAAGGGTTAAATACTCATTTTAAATATAAGCCAATGTCAAATCATTAAATCATTAAATAGATTTTTAAGATGGCTCAGTCAATTTAGTTTTGAATGGCCAATGATGACTTCGAAGGCACCATTTAGTGACAGTGGTTCTGCCTTGGACAGTTTTATCCTTTTCCAAGTTTGTCCTTCATTCAAAATCCTGTCCATCTTGATTTTCAGTTTCTAAATATTGCTTTTTAGAGTTGATGGTGATGAATATCTACCAATCCTTTATTTGGATGAGATGAGCTACAGGACCAAGGATCTCATGGTTAGAAGTATATTTGGTTTACTCTGATCTATCATAGAGGAAAATTCTACTATATTGAACATCAAGGAACTGGCACATATTTTTCTCAACATGTTTTAATTATTTTTTATGGAGTTGTAATGGCTTGTAAACTTCAAATTGTTATAATCATGACCAAAGCCTAATGTATAGGGGTTTTACTGTACTGAGTGGTCTTATATTGGTGGACTAGTGATAGTAATTCTATTATAGTAAGTTAGCATAATTCTTGCCCTTGTATATGATTCTTGCCACACAACTGGGGATAGTGAATTCGAATCTGACCCTAATCACTGAGGAGCGACCTTGAACTAGTTTTTCACCCCGGACTTGCTCTGCGCATATTCTTTGCTTGATGAATGGCTTTATGTGCATTAACAACCATGTAATAATAATGATAATTATATTGATAATAATTGAAATCTCTGTTTTTCTGTTTACTTTTCTTTGCATGGTAAGTCTTCCTGACAAGAGTGGAATTTTCCAAAGATAATAATGTTTTCCTTTTTATTTGTAACTTTACTGATGATATTATTTCTGATATAGCCGCTCAACAAAACCTCGAGGAAGATGCCACTGACTATCTCTTATGCTCCAATCTCATATGGAAAGTTAAGGCTGTTTGCAAACATGAAGGAATCGCTGGAAACACTTCACAGCCTTGGTAGAATATAGTTTGTTTTTTGTGTAAATTTCTATCTTATTTTAGTTAGAATTTTGACTGATTGCATGCTTTACTGAAATTGATTGGTAACTGCTTATATGTATCTTGATTGATTGATTTTTTGTGAATTTACTGTACTTGATTGGCCTGTTCTGGATTATTTAATGTCTTTCCTGAAGACTTATTTGCAATTTTTGGATAACACAGGTTTACAAAAAAATGTTTTTGAAAATTGTCTAAGTTTTTAAAACTGATTTATGACAATTAGGTACTGCTAAAACTGAAAATGACACTGGTTTCTTTGAATCAGGTCAGGTTTTTTGCTAAAGTGTTTAAAAAAAATCTAGTCTTATAACTATAACTAAATCGACTGCATTTTGTGACATTAGAGGGCAACCAACAAATTTTTTTGTCAGTTCTCTCAGAAGTTAGACTTCTTTTTGGGTATATTTAGGGTGCTGATTCCAAATATGGCATCAGATTTTTTCTATCAGCTCTAGTTTATGAGATTCGGCCATATATTCTAGACCGGTCATGCATGATAATTGTCTATATCACATGGCAAAAAAAAATTGTGTTGCCCTGTTGCCTTAGAAGTAAGACCTGTTTCTTAGTATATGTATGGGTCCTGATTCCAAATATGGCATCAAGTTGTTTCTATCAGCTCTAGTTTTTGAGATACGGTCATATAACCGTAGACTGCAAGTGCATGATAGTTGCCTATATCACATGGCAACAACAAAAATTTGTGTTGCCCTGTTGCCTTAGAAGTAAGACCTGTTTCTAAATATATTTATGGGTCCTGATTCCAAATATGGCATCAGATTTCCTCTATTAGCTCTAGTTTTTTTAAGATATGGCCATATATCCTATATTGGAAGTGCATGATGATTACATATATTTGCTCTATGTAGATTTTGATTGCTCTCACCTAGGTCTTTGTTATTAACATTAAAGGTTTTATAATTCCAGAAGAAATCAAATGAAATATGTGCAGTATCATAAATGATATTATTTTATTAAATAAGCATGATTCATGACAACTGTTTTGAAATAATTGTGGATGCAGGAGCAGCAACATACCTCCAGGACACATTTAGAAATATAATTGAATGTTAAATGCTTGAAGTGTCATTTTTTCTGATTTCTAGTGTGACAAAATGATTGACAACTAATTCACTCATTAATATAGTTGTATCTAAATATGTAATAGTTGCTGCTTTGAAGATTTTTGCTGTTCAATTATGGAATTTGAATAGATTAATGATTCTGCAGCTAACGCACTTTAGTAGAACCAAAATACAAGGACGACTAAGCCGTATCTCAAAAACTAGAGCTGATGGGGCAAAACGGCTAACATTTTTGGAATCAGGGCACCAAAATTAATCAAGAACAGGTCTTACTTTGCAGGCAACAAACTGTGTGTTGACCATTTCATTATAATGAAATCTGCATGGCGTTAATAGAAAACACATGTATACATGAAAAATCATAAAGTAGCGATATATCAAAAAGTTGACCTGATTGAGCAAAACCAATGTTATATTTGGATTTAGGACATTGAAATTGTTCTTAATCTGTTAAGAAAACTTAGACAATAAATTTGATGTAAACCAGTGTAATTCATCCTCTGACTATTTTGATATTAGAGATGTAAATGTTAAAAGGTAAAAGAAAATTGTTACTTTACTCTGATGGTGGTGGTGGTGGTGGTGGTGGTGGTGGTGGTGGTGGTGGTGGTGGTGGTGGTGGTGGTGGTGGTGGTGGTGGTGGTTCTGGTTCTGGTTCTGGTTCTGTTGGTGGTGGTGGTGGTGGTGGTGGTGGTGGTGGTGGTGGTGGTGGTGGTGGTGGTGGTGGTGGATGACAATGACGACGATGATTATAGCAAGACCTTGTTTGCTGAAATATAGTTTTCATCATGGCTACTTAGCTATATGAGGGATGATGGCTATGGTTATATTCAGGCTCAGTGTTGGGTCATAGGGTCAAATAATCTGGTTCCAAAGGTTGACTCAACGAATGTGGTAAATAGTCTTATACCCATCCCAGTATACAATCAATTACCCAACATACTGGAACTACTAAAATCTGTTGTTTTAATGCAGGATTTTCAGAAAAAGACTCGGATGAGGTGAAGGGTCTCTTTACCGATACAAGTCTTTTCTTTCTTTTGCTGACATTCCTTGTAGCTGCGTTTCACGTAAGTCTTTCTCTTAGAATACTTAAGATACAGGCCACTGGCTGCTTGCATCCTACCTGAATGAACTGCCTATTTGCTGCCTATTGTATTGGGAAATATTACAGTATCATATTCATATTAAGAGAAAAATTATGCAAAGCATGAATATCATACTAGGTCTGCTAAGTGTAGTGGACCTTATATTATTTTAATTTTTTGCGTAATTTTTATAGTAATTCTTGCCCTTGTATTTGCAGTTGCTTTTTGACTTTTTGGCATTCAAAAATGACATAAGTTACTGGCGCAAGAGAGACACAATGGTTGGACTGTCAACAAAGACAGGTTCGACATATACATTTTGCATCGGTTTTAGCAGTTTCCGAATGTTTTTATAATACCTGTTATTTTTCATATAATTTGCCAATGCTTGGTGTGTTTATATTCAGTAAGTCTATTTCTTTTGTTGTTCATTTGGAAAAAATCTTGAACAGGTTGCTAGCTTTGTCAATATTTATTGAATAATATATTCTTGAAATAGTGATGATAGTGATGATACTGAAATTTTGTGATGGAGATATGAACAATGATGAAAGCAATGAATATGATATGATAAGCAATTATTTTAAATAATAGTGGCTGTTACAAGATGTATTAGTATGTGTTTGGATAGTGGTTTGGCGATGTGTTAGCACGGGTGTAATTTTCCTCTATCTTATGGACGAACAGACAAGTCTACTGGTTCTTATCCCGGCTGGAATTGGATCGGTTATTGAGGTAAAATGATTCTGCATTTTTCATGTTTTAATGCTTGATTTAAGAAAGTTTCGGTAATCTATGGTTCCTGCCTTGTGTTGCTAAATTTTCCATAATTTTGGCCTTCTCTAGTTTAATGCATTCTATTGATCATCGTGTTGCTGTTCTATGTTTTTTGTCGTAGGTTTGGAAGGTCTTAAAGGCTTTCAAGGTCAAGGTTATTTGGTCTGGGAGGTTTCCTTCATTTGTGGTGAGTAGTGGGATCTGAAATGTCAGGTGATGATGCAGTGAAGATTTTAGTCTAATGACTAACTGTCAACTCTTGCGATGATGATGATGATGATGATGATGATGATGATGATGATGATGATGATGATGATGATGATGATGATGATGATGATGATGATGATGATGATGACGACAATGACAATGATGATGAAGGTTTTGTTAGTGATTTGACGATGGACTATTGTTCTTTCAGCTTGGAGGCAGCGATGACCAAGAAAAGAAAACCAGGGAAATTGACTCAGAGGTAATATTTTCTTGTCTTGGCTTCCTTAGAATATCTTAGTCTTTTCTTTTGCTTTTCATCTTTTAAAGTTTTTATCATTTCACTTATGTTTGTTGCCATAATTTATTTATTTATTGAATTTTTATCTTTGTTTTTGTTCTTTCCAGGCGATGAGATACCTGATGTATGTCCTCTATCCACTTTGTGGCTTTGGAGCGATCTACTCACTTGTTTACACCCCTCATAAGAGGTAATCATCCATGTTGTTATTATTTTATCAAATTGTGATGCTGTAGTTGTGTCCATGCATTTGGTTTCAGAATTGTTTTGAGATATAAATGGATGTAGCATAAATTCATCTTTCTTTTATCTTGAATGTGGGATATAAATCCTATGGATCTTTTGGGATTTAATTATTTATCCTACAATATTATTAATCGGCTGCTTGTGAATTTGGTGTCTGTGACAAGGCTATTTTTAGATTGAAGATGAAAATGATTGTAAACTGAGAGAGGTTTTAATGAATGATTTGTGTTTGGTCAGCTGGTACTCGTGGTGTATCAAAAGTCTTGTTAATGGTAAGAAATGTCACCTTTTAGTTTCATGTACTGCTAATTTTCTTAACTCTCTCTCTCTCTCTCTCTCTCTCTCTCTCTCTATATATATATATATATATATATATATATATATTTATATATATTTATATATATATATGAATTTTTGTTAATTTCTCTGTATGCTTTTTTATATTAAGGTTTTCTACATCTTTAAAATGATTACCGGTTAATATATTGAATTTGGCTTTTTTGATTACTAAAGCTGTTGGAATCTATAAGGATATAAGGAGTGTGTAGTTTTTTCAAGTAATTTGGATGCAAAATATCTTAATTTTCAGTTTTCCAATATGATGATGGGTTCTTTGCCATAAGGCCGGTCAAATTGGCTTTTGTGCCACCTGGGAATGAGATGAATGAGGTGGGGTTTCCCACTGCCTTCCTCAGATATTTAGAGGTGAACAACTTTCCCAAGGTGGCTGCACAGTGGCTAGGGTAAAATTTGAACCTACTACCCTCCAACTGCATTACAAGATCCTATCACTACTGTACCTTGCCGGGTCAGGACAACTGGGTAACGCCGATTGGTCCCCGGACAACTGGGCCCGCCAACTGGGTAACGGGACATCTGGGTAACGGGACATCTGGGCCCCGCACTATCGAACTCGACTTAGGCCTAATAATAAATGAGGGTTGTTGTAAAACTCGGATGGTCTTCTTTTAGCCTGTCATCAGCTACAAATTGAGTACAAATTCTTAATGGGAGGAGGTGCTGTTTCTTTGATCGTAAATACAACCTATAGTTACTACAGGCTTATATGGTCTTAAGAAGAACTGACCTTCACGGTACCGTACCCCTGCAGGCATTTATGATGTTAAAGTATAAAACCGGCAAACCAAAGTAGTCGTTGCCTATTCCATTCATCAACACCATTCTCTCTTTCTCTGTTATGCAGGGGCCCAGATGTCCCGTTACCCAGATGTCCCGTTACCCAGATGTCCCGTTACCCAGTTGGCGGGCCCAGTTGTCCGGGGCCCAATCGATGGTACCCAGTTGTCGCGGACGGTACTTGCCCTTAACCATTAGACACTGTTGACAACAGTCTTAATAGAGTTAGGTAGAATGATTTAATTGATTTGTATGTGTGTATGTCAGGAGTTTATGCTTTTGGCTTCATCTTCATGCTGCCACAGCTCTTCATCAACTACAAAGTGAGTTTATCTCATTATTTGTTCTACTGGAAATAAACTCGAATGCAGTTTTTTTTAGATCGTAATGATTATTGTCCGAGTTAGACTGTTTCTTATCTAATTCCTGATCTGCTATTCTCGGGTCTTGTTTTCTATTGACCTATTGACATTTCTTTGGTTAATTTTGATTTCAGACATAGCATGTCTTACTGTTTGCAATGAATTGGTCCTCACGATTTTCTTTGCTTTTAATTTATTTTCACAGTTGAAGTCAGTTGCCCACTTGCCGTGGAGAGCGTTCATGTACAAGGTATAAAGTCTTTCAACACTACCATCAGTTTAGATGCATTTAACAAAAATCAATTCTAATTATTCAAGATCATATCCATCAGTTGTTTACCATCTTGATTTGGAGCCATATGTGTCTTTATTCTATCTGCTATCAGAAATATTTATAAAAATATTTTTGGGACTTGGAACAAGTCTATGTTGATATATTTTTTATCAATAAGGGTCCATCCATATAGTACATATGCACTGAGGGGGTGGGGCTGGGTTTAGGAGATTTTGCATATGTACGGTGTGCAGATGGGTGGGGGTTGAAAATATGCCTTTTTCTGTACATATTTTATGGATGAGCCCTAATACTTGTTTCATTGTTCATCTTTTAGCTGTGCTTATTATTTAGGTAAAATGCTACTTTACTGCATATGTTTTCTAGTGAAGAACTTAAGCGATTTGGCTGCATTTGTTGTATGTTCTAGGCATTTAACACCTTCATTGATGATATCTTTGCTTTCGTCATTACAATGCCAACTGCACATCGCTTGGCTTGCTTCCGTGATGATGTTGTTTTTGTCATTTACCTCTATCAGAGATGGTCAGTGTTTTTAATCTTTTTTTGTCTTTGAGTTGATTAGTACTGGTTTTTATGTTGTTTGTGCTCGTTTGTTGATGTTGTACCCTGAAAGTTAACTAAACAGTTTGAAATAGTTAGCAGGAAATGATGTTGCTGTGAAATCTGTGTTGTGGTTTTGTGAATGTATTTTGATATTTTTGATTTTTTTAAAAGTGGTGCGCAAGTCGTATTGTGTCGAGATAAACTCTTGTGTAGTTATGATGAGAGGTGACAGAATTAAACATGAAACAAGGTTTCACTAATTAATTGAATAGTAACTATTTAAGACTGGACCTACATTCAGCCTTCGAGATATCTTTTTCAAAGAGTGATAAAACAAAGAAGCCCATAAACATTGTCCACAATCATTACCCATTCACCTATCATTTAAAAATGTTTGTGCATTATTATGCTTGTATAATTACAGCATAAGACAAAATGAAATTTTGTTTAATGCATGCGATAGGTTGTATCCTGTTGACAAGTCTCGAGCTAATGAATATGGACAATCATTCGGAGATACCGATAACAAGAAGAAAAATGAAGATAACAAGAAGAAAAATGAAGATAACGAGAAGAAAGACGAAGATAACAAGAAGAAAAACTGATAAAGACCAAATAGCTTATTGCCGTTAAGACTTTCCTGTATTGGCAGTAAATAAATTTCTTCTGTCTTTTAGCATGCTTGTTACTCGGATGTGCTTGTTGCCGAGAGGAATATGGTGTCTAGCTTAAAACAATGTGCGTGTGTGCTTTGGATTTTGTGTTATTTGTAATTCCTGAAATATCTCCGAACATGACACAAGTGCACATTGCTTTACGATCTATTTTGGGGTATGTTTTGACATTGAAAAGTTTTTTTGAAGTTATTGCTTTCAGATGCATTGATAGAAAGCACCTATTCACCATCGGGTATATGTAGTATTGTAAAAAGCGCTTTTGTCTTTGGCCATTTTTTCCATGCTTATTGCGCTATATAAATTGTCTAGCTAATAATAATAATAAAGCAAGGTAATTTACTTGTAGTCATGTATTGATTTGTTTTCTGTTAATTACAGTTGGCTTGTAAATTTGTCCGCTAAAGTACTGGCAAACTATTCTTGCAAATCTGTTTCATATGTCATTATAATTGAATCGGTCTTTGTGGTTACAGAATTCAAACTTGACGTTGTTGTTGGTATATTTTTAATCTGACATTTTGAGGAAACCTGTCGATGTTCTTGTTTCATCTTTTGCCGTCTGTGTAGAATCTTATGGCTATCGGTATTCGGAAATAGGTTAAATTTAAAGAAGTTGCTTCTCATTGATTTTAATTTTTTGCATCTGTTCAATTTGGATATGGTTGAATTACAAAAGTTTTAAATCAATGTTGTGCTCATTGTGGTTATGGCTGGATGAAAAATTTGACTACAAAATATGTTGTCTAAAAATTACTTATTGAGTCACTTTGATAAAGAGACCCTGATTTATATTTAAAGTGATGATTTAAATTTTTGTCCTGAGGTTGACTTCATTTTGCACCAATTCAAACTCATTCAATGCATTCACTTGGATTTTTAAAAATGTTCATGCATTTCAGTGTTGTGCAAATTTTTAAACCTACCACTTGCCCTCCAGATTCATTCCCATACTAGTTGAGAGTCAGAAAATATTGGGTGTGCAGAGTAATCAGTGATACTTTATTTTTTGTGGAAAAGAGGAGGAAGTATTATCAGACATAAATTGCAATAAAGAGTGTGTCCTGGAAATTCTGAGTCAAATGAAAACTGACAAAAGCCCTGGAATAGACAATATACACCCAAAATTTCTGTATGAGGTAAGACATGAGGTTAGTGAGGTAATAGCCACAATATTCAATATGTCACTTAAATCGGGAATAGTCCCAAGGGACTGGAGGGATGCAGTAGTCGCTCCTATATTCAAAAAGGGTAACCGTGGGGAGCCAGGAAATTATAGGCCAGTGAGTCTTACCTGTATAATATGTAAAGTTCTGGAGAAAATAATAAAAGCAAATATATTGGACCATCTAATGAGACACAAGATTTTAAAGGATAGCCAGCATGGGTTTATTAAAGGAAGATCTTGCTTAACAAACATACTAGATTTTTTAGAGGAGATTCACGACAAGCTAGATGAGGGAAAAGCAGTTGATGTAATATACCTGGACTTTGCAAAAGCATTCGATAAAGTACCTCATTCAAGACTGGCAGTCAAGCTTCAGGCCAGTGGAATTAGAGGTAAAGTTCTTGGATGGATAAAAAATTGGCTCCAGAGCAGAAGACAGAAAGTAGGTATAAGAGGCAAGCATTCAGATTGGGCTGAGGTCATAAGTGGGGTGCCACAAGGTTCAGTGTTGGGACCTCTATTGTTTTTAATATACATCAACGACATCGATGATGATATAATGTCAAAAATTTCAAAATTTGCTGATGACACAAAACTGTGTGGACAGAGTGATAGTGAAGCAGAAGCAAAAATTTTACAACAAGACCTTAATAGACTATCCCAGTGGTCGGCAGATTGGCAAATGCTTTTTAATACAGATAAATGCTCGGTGATGCACATTGGGAAGAAGGGAACAGATCATGAATTTAAGTTATGTGGGAAGGGACTAAAAGTTACAAACGAGGAGAAAGATCTAGGGGTCATCATGCATAACAGCTTAAAGCCATCTAGGCAATGTGCAGAGGCAGCTAATAAGGCCAACAAAATTCTAGGTATGATCAAAAGAACGATAGTGAGCAGAGAGAAGGATGTAATAATAAGACTTTACAAGACATTGGTACGTCCACATTTAGAGTATTGTATTCAAGCATGGTGTCCATTCCTGAAGAAAGACATAGAGACCTTAGAAAGAGTGCAACACAGAGCAACAAAGATGATCAAGGGATATCACAAACTAACCTATGAGGAAAGGCTAAATCACTGTGGATTGACAACTCTGGAAAAAAGAAGAGAGAGAGGGGATTTGATCGAGACATACAAAATACTAACAAAGTGGAAATGCCAAAGGAAAGATTTTTTACAATGAAGCAGTATGATCGAACCAGAGGCCACAGCATGAAACTGTTCAAGAAACGGGTTGGGAGACATAAACAGCATTTTTTTAGTGCAAGAGTGGTGGACACATGGAATGAACTGGATGAGGGGATAGTAACGGCTACAACTGTAAACGAGTTCAAAATTAACCTCAGTAGTTTAGGATATTAGATTGGACGGGAGCAACAGTGGTTCTCACACAGGGCAGTCCCTACTGAATCACTTTAAACCTTGTTATATTATATTATTATTATTATGTCTGCAAAGTTGCTCTAAATCCTCAAAATTCGAATTTAATATTACCCTGATATGCTCCCAAAACCCCCTAATCAGATTACATGACATTTGCCTGCAGTGGCATAGCCAGGATTCTTTAATAGACGAGCACTGACACATTTTTCGGCCCAAATGTCTTGACGAGCAAAAAAAGACCGTAGTCTGAAACACT
Source organism: Metaphire vulgaris (assembly GCA_018105865.1). Classification (NCBI taxonomy): domain Eukaryota; kingdom Metazoa; phylum Annelida; class Clitellata; order Crassiclitellata; family Megascolecidae; genus Metaphire; species Metaphire vulgaris. The sequence continues at coordinate 36,110,291 of CM030832.1, read as the reverse complement.
TTAAAGTCTTCTGTTTGGTGCTTTTTCCTCAATCTAATACAGTACTACCCTCTACTACCTCCCAACTATGCACCAGTTTTGGACGAATTTCATGACCGGTCCCAATCCGAATAGAGGTTCAGGTTCCCCATGGCCAGGCCAATATTTGCCTCTATAAGTGATGGTGCCCCTATTCTGGAACCCTGGCTATACCGCAGCCCCACCCTGTTCAAATTCGCCCACTCCACTTTCCATTTATAACACCAAAATCTTCAAGCACAAAGCCATTAAGTTAAAAAATTTGAAATTAATTTTAGATGATCACGTCTCAAAAAGATATAAAGAAGTTACCCGGTTACCAGTAAACATTGCTATCGAGTCAGTTGACTGATCAGCAATGACATGGTTAGCTACTTAATCACAACAAATAAAATCATAGAAACATGCATGAGCTTTGCAATGCTGGACCACACTAAATAGTATTCCAATCACAAGATAAAAAGACTAAAAACACAAATTTTTTAATTGATTTCAATCCATTTCATCATAGAAAGTCTAAGTTCCACGACAGTTCTTGTTTCTTGTCTTTATGTTCGAAGCAGACAACGGTGTCGCCAGCCTGTGGAACGACTGTTTGATCTTGAAAACTAAGCCCACATTCGACGTCTGTTTTAATCGACTCTACCTCATTCTTGAAGTGTTTTAAAGACATAAGTTGCCCTAAAACCACAAATATCTCAGTTCTTTTCTGTAGTAAATAATAATATAAAAAATAATAATAAGTTACTGATGAAGGCAGACTGTTCTAGACTTTACCAGCAGTCATGTTGGAACATGCTCAAAAGTCTCCTGCTACTGCTAATGAATTAAGGAAATACATTTTTCTGGCCTCTTATCCTGTATTTTTACTTGTTTCACATACAATTTACGATTTGGCGTGCCATTGGCTGACGCTTCTATAGAAATTTATAGGATTATGTTAGAATAAATATTAAAACACACCGTGGGAAATCCTTTGCCAGGTTGAATGTTTAGCATAAGTAACCAAAACTAGAACAAGACGAATATCTTGCTAAGGCACGTCAGTAGGTCAAAGAATAAAAGAAGTTATTACCTTCATAGAGTACCTCTCCATTTCTCACAAGTTTAAACAGTTTCTTCTTCTGCAGTGAACCTTTGATACATCGGCAGCCAGCGACACAAACCTTGCGTTTTCCTTCAGTCACAGAAAATTCAGCCAACACATTTGCCTCTCCTGCAAACAAAATTATTCATCCAGACAAAAGAAAAATGCAGCCAAGCAACACTGCACAATTCGATTTATTCTGTTTTAAAATACTGTATATTCAGCAAAAAATGCAATCCACAAAGCCTTTTGAGATTTGCCACAACATGAGGAGTATCTTATTAAATTTACAAAAGAAGGGAATTTGTAGCTACATGCTGCAAGAAAGTTCAGAAAAATGTCATCATTACCAATGGTTTCTTCTACTTGTAACGGTAGAAGCCTTTCTGTTAGTTGCTTTTTTATGTCATCGATGAGTTTGTAGATGACATTGTGGGACTTTATTATGACACCTTTGGACTTTGCTAACTGCGCAACTTTCGACGGGACTTGGACATTGAACCCATAAACAATTCCTGAAACAATAACACACCTCGATTATATCGCGGGATTTTCAAAATTTTCATCAACTGGGCCAAACTGAAACTTTGCACACGACAAATTTCACAAAAAGCAGCTCTAAAAAGCAATTAATATAAAAATTGCCTTTAAAAATGGCTGCCATTTCAACATCCTGTTCCGTTACGATTCCAACACCATAGCTGAGTAGATTAAGTTGGCACTGCGAAGAATCGTACGTTTCGAGGATATCCAAAATAGCCTCCACCGATCCATCAACATCACCTAAACACGGGACAAAATCCAATCCATATTTCCTACATTACAGGTCATCCAAATACTACCATAACTAATAAACTGCATAAGTTATGACATTATATTGAGCACAATAATGTATACAGTTCAGAAGGTCAGTGTCTAGATGTACCTTTAACGACGACTGAAAATTCAGGTCCTGTTCTGACCCGACCGATTCTTTTGACCTGATTTCGGTACAGGGCACTCCTCGATGACCCTTTTTCTAGCTTTTGTTTCCAGTTCATTGTATTCGCCTTGTGCTCTTCCATTTTCTTCTGTATAACTACCTGGTCTTGAATAATTCTTTCTTCTTTCTGGCGCTGCAGGCGCCATGAAGAAACTTCCTTTGCTTTTGCTGTAAGTAAGCATTCACTATTAAATCTTAAAGACATTATTTTCTCCTAGGACTTGTTTCCAACGATGAATAGACAGCACAGAGCATCAGTGGCAATGTCACAAATTAACATTTTCATTTTAAAGCACACGTCTGCATTTAACAACACATCAAAGAAACACAGTATTAGTATTTGACTGTTGACTTAAATACATGTACAGCGCTTTTGGTTTTGGCTGATGGCTATGTTACTGTGCTTCATAAATTGTCGATAATAATAATAATAATAATAATCAGCCTCCTCAATTCACAGAAACGCTATTGCTTCGGAGTGAAACAGCCATACCTCACTCTCGACCTCCACAATTGCCTCCCCGGCAGAAGGCAATTCTCTCCATCCGATAATTTCTACGGGCATACCAGGAGATGCCATGGTGACTGGTCTTCCTTGGTCGTTGAACATACCTCGAACCTAGAATTCACAAACAAAGCCACAAGTCCTTCCTCAACCTTCCCTGTTGCGCTCATAAGGCAATGATCTCCATATCTATAGCCCTTCAACCATGCATGCAAATGCAATACTACTGGGTCAGTGCGTTGAATAGAATGCCTATTTGACTGCTACTCATTTTGTCACTGACCTCTAGCGAGTGAAGGCTGAGTCAACCTTAGGGCTCCTGGGGGTATTGAACCCACGATCTTCAGATCTTGATGCCAATGTTCTTACCGCTCTGCAATCTTCCCACAAAGTGCAAAATTAGAAGTGGCCAATGCTGGAAAATTTTGTACCTTATTTACAAACTTCTTTAGAATATGATTTTTTATTTTCTACTTTTGACACGGGAATGGTTGTATAGCAAACAACTACACAACAAACCTTGGCCCAAGCTGTTCCAGCAACAAGAATGCAACCTTTTTTGAGAGTTCCTCTTTGAATTAGAGCGGTTGACAACTTCCTAAAGAAAAATTCAATGGAATATAAACAATAAAATATAATGAGCACACAGGCTTTAAAATATAATAAATATGGTTTGCAACTACCAAATTACTGAGGCAAAAGTTCACAACAGAATACTTACTGTTAATACAATATTTACACAATTAATCTTTTATTATACTGGTTGATACTACAGTGCCTAATGGAATATGAATAAACTTTAGTGAGAAAATTTGTGTTACCCCCTGCCTGGGTCTGTCTTTGATTCGATGACGACTGCCTCTACCAGACCCTCAGGATCGGCCTTGACATCGAGGACTTCGGCCAAGGCCACAATGGCCTCTTGCAATGCATCGAGATTTGTACCCTGTCATCATCATCATCATCATCATCATCATCATCATCATCATCATCATCATCATCATCATCATCATCATCATCATCATCATCATCATAATTATCATCATCACATCATCACCATCGCCCATAGTTCAAAATAAAAAACTGCTCCAAATATTTAATGATATTAAAAACTTGTCTATAAATAAACTGATGTTTAGAAGAGTCCATATGCAAAATCTTTTCAGTCTGAGCAACTGGTAAAATGTACAACCCACTTGAAATTTAAAAAGTTGCAGATAGAATGCAATAAACTAAGTTGTAGCAAAGAAAATTATAAGAACTATTTTCCAACCTTTAAGGCTGAAATAGGAACAGCCTGAATTTCTCCTCCAAAATCCTCAAGTTGAATTCCATTATTCAGCAGATCCTTTTTAGTGGCTTCCTGTAAATTGATTTTCATTGAAGAATTAAAATTAATTTAGAAACATCTTTACTGTAAATGAAATAGACAATGGAGCTGCCATTTCAATTAAGTTTCTGCAGCAATTCTAACACAACTGCATAAACAAAGTCAAATAGTACAACTCTAAACCATGTCTGGAGAAAATAAATCATGATAAATCAATGATTTTGCTTGTTGGTATCAGAAGTACAATGCCAAGTGTGCATGACAGATATCACAAAATGATATCTCAGATATCTCTACATTCTGAAAAGCTGGAATTAATTTCCAGTTTAAAAACTCAATGCAATAAAATGCTGTCCAAACTTACCACATCACAGTCTGGCTTGTCAATTTTGTTGATTGCAACAATAATTGGAACTGAAAAAGAGCAGTAGAACACATAAATTCAGTTAAACAAGTTGAACAGCACAAAAATTAAACTGTTATCTTTAAAATAAATTTCATAAACAGGGCTTTTTTGTAAAAAGAATATTTTCAGGAACGCAATACTTGGAAGTCAATTGACAACATGATGTAGCGGCCGTACAGTTACTATGATGATTATAATCAATACAATCAATACAACAGTGTATAATAAGTCTTTAATTAACATGCTGAAGAAAACTCAACAAATGATTACTTCATGCCTAAATCATAAATAGATTGGAAAAAATCATATAGTTCTAAATTTTTTATTTATGAATTTAATATTGCAAAAAAACAGTCCAGATTTCCCGGAACGCCGTCCTGTCCACCTCGTTCCAGCACAAAAAAGCCCTGTTCATAAATATGAAACATTCAGTGTCAAAGAACACTTGCAATGGTACATTTCACAAACATAAATTAATTATCTGCATAACTTGAATTGCATCGGTATTCAACAATACTCAGCAGACATTCAAATACAGTGACTTCGGCAGCAAAGGTGCTCGTCAAATGGTGCAGGATGTGAAATAAAAACAAAATTCTCCTAAATTAAATGAACCAAAGTGCTCTTCATAGCATAAATATCAGTCTTAACAATAGTTTGCTTTAAAACCAATACAATTAATTTGAATTTTTCTTGTAGGTGATGATTAAACAACAATCGATTTATGAAATGCGATGAAACTAGAATGGATTCGTTACTAGGTAACCTCCAGCCTCATTTGCGTATTTTATTGACTCTGTCGTTTGCTTCATGACTCCATCGTCAGCGGCAACGACCAGTACCACAATGTCTGTGACCTTTGCACCTCTCGCTCGCATTGCGGAAAAGGCGGCATGACCCGGAGTATCGAGGAAGGTAATCGTCTCACCTGATGACAATTTTACTGCAGAACAATGACAACATTTTTTCAATATCACAGTTCTAAATATAATACTATGAAACTTACAAAAGTATTGTAAAACACAGAGTAAGTGGACATCGTTTACTTTAAATGATTATTATGAACATTTATAAAGCGCAAGTTTGCAGTGCAGCAAATAAACTAATAAATTCTTTACTGTAATTTCTTTTTTGACATGACATGACATCTTTATTTCTTTCTCTATAATTTCTCCACAATTTACATAAAATATAAACAAAATAACAAATACATAAGCCTATGTACTTATCTAATAATAACATTGTAATTACTCAGAAGAAGGTTGAGAGAGAAATAAGAAATGATTACTGAAGGGATCATGGATCCCGCATGAAAGTAACCAGTACATATGAAATTTTATAATGATAGCAAACATAAATTAAGAAATTAGTTTCATAATTTGAATTTAAGTAAATTTAACGAATTAATTAATTTCATTAAAAAATGTATTCACTTAATCATTAAGTGATATTCACTTAATCGCTAATTCACTTAATCGCTTATTCATTTACTTATAGGTGATATTTTTAATCACCTGAAAATGCACCAATGTGTTGCGTTATTCCTCCGAATTCCTGCAAAACAACGTTTGTACTTCTCAAAGAGTCAAGAAGAGTTGTTTTGCCGTGATCAACATGCCCCATGATCGCTACCACTGGTGGGCGCTTCACTGTAACCGAACTGTTGGCCGGAGGCCTTGAAACACATCCATCAAAAACTCTCATTTCACAAAATGCGTATTAAATACACAATCAGAGTCATACAAAATCAGGGATCAGGGAATTACTACTACTGCTACTGCTGCTGCTACTACCACTACCATCACCACCACCACTAGTACTATTACTACTACTACTGCTACCACCACCACCACCACCACCACTAGTACTACTACTACTACCACCACCACCACCACTAGTACTACTACTACTACCACCACCACCACCACTAGTACTACTACTACTACTACTACTACTACTACTACTACTACCACTACTACCACTAATACTACCACCACCACTACTGCTGCTGCTGCTGCTGCTACTACTACTACTACTACTACTACTACTACTACTACTGAAAGTTACTTTATCTTGGATTGACTTAAGGTCTAACATAATTTTCAGTGATACAGAAGTTTGTTATTTAGTGGAGGATCACTCACCTTCTGTAAACATCCTTATCTTCTTCCTTTTCTTGGGTTTTCTTCGCTTCCATCTTCCAACGGAATCCGGTTTTATCGAGAATCTGCTTGATAATTGCCAAGTCGTCGATCACTGCAATTCAGAAAGTACCTTCACAGATCAATGCATTGCAATGTAACAAAGCTTTTATCTAGCACTTCTTCAGGATGACTAAAGCTAGAGATACAATGCTGGCGAGTTTGAATTCCAGTGTCCATGTTAATGAAATGACAACAAGGAAATCTTTGTTTCATTGTCCTGAAAATATTTTAGTTCCTCAAATGTCTGAAGCTTACAATTTTTTTCATATCTTGTAGATGTCAAAACAAAAACAATAAATTGAAACTAATAAGCAAAATGAAGAAATCATACATACAAGGTATTTATTCATGCCACCTACCAGAATCTGGTTTATCATATTTTTCAGTACCACGGATATATGACATAGCTTCAAATACCATATCTATAAAGAATTCAAATCACCATTTGCCTCAGTTACAATAAAATCACTAGCAACTACTGAAACTATTTCATTAGTTCCACATAAACATAAGAATACAGTCAATACAGATATTAGAGATATATGAATTTTTCCATTATGCTTATCAGAAGGTAGTCTTAATAACTGCCAACATTTTATATATTGTCTGAACTCTAGCAATAATTTAACTTTTAAAATCCTACAGTTCGATCATAGAGAAACAAATATAGCCTTTAAAGTTAAATATACTAAGTTTATGTATACTTGGTCATCAGGTTACATTGGTTAACAGCTAATCACGATAATACATCACATTGTTACATCACATTACAAAGCCGGCAGCTTTCCAAAGAGCTGATACCCAAACTCTGGGACTCAATGCCTCATGTGCACACTGCAAAAGCATTATAATGAAGTGGCGCTATAGAAGTTTAAGAATAGATTCGATAAGACAGAGTCTCCCATGTTACATGAGGCTAAGACTTAATCTCAAAGTCTAGATTGCAAAGAGCAGCCTGGTTTACTTATATCTCATAATTTTTATCTTTCTAATCTATTTTCTTACCAACATCTTTTCCAATGCTAGTGGCCACTTCTTGCACAGTCATAGAAGCTCGAATACTAACAACATCTTGTAACATCTTTGCAGATTTCTTAAACTGTATTGGCTTCAGCTAAAAAATGTAAATAACACCAAACTCACGTTGTCATCATCCTCGTCGTCGTCGTCGTCATCATCATCATCATCATCACCACAAATCTGTTTAATACCTTCACAAGAATACTCATCCATTTTACATTACATTACAAAAAATGGCTGGCAAAGGCATTAAACTATCAATAAAAAAAAATCAATGTCTCAAATTGATTCACTGATCCACTGCTTTCGCTTTAATCTGATTTACGATTTACAGTGGCTATGTAATCAGAGTGAATTCCAAATCCTGCCAGAGCAATAATCAATTTTACCATGAAGCTTTTAGTGCGTTAATCCAAGCAAAATAAAATGCACAGCTCGGTGATAAAACAGGGTTCCTGCAAGGCAAGACAAATCACAAAACAAAAAGATATGCAGAAAAATAAGAAGACTGTACTAACGATCTTCCTCCTAGTATTTCTGGGATTGCCAGCTAGACATTTGGTGGTCGTCCAAAACTCAACAACCTGCAGCGTTGGGTTCGATGCTGTCGACACCAGAAGAGGAGACCGTGACCGGCAAATACCAACCATTCCCCGCGATTTGGCAACACGACAAATTTGACGAAATCGATGCATTTTCCACCAGCGAAAATAACTGCAATTACACATACATGTTGAAGCAATATTGGTCCAATTCAATTGACATAATCAATCAATCAACTTCTATGGTGCCACAATCATAATCCCCTATGGCTTCAGCCAACGGGGCACCAAATCCAAACTGACTGGTGTGTTTATACATTTTCGACTTCATAAAGGTCATTCAGTTCATCAAATGCAAGTAAAATAGCGTGCATTTAAATGATCTGTTCTGTTCTTTAGCCATCCTCGATGCGAGGTTGGGCTACACTACGTATCACATCTCATATCCTTGTGATTCATAGTGTTCTTTTGGAAAATAAGGTGGTAGGCCCCGAGTTTTTTCCACCTTGCAGTTGAGAAGTCAAATTTCCAGTTATCCCAGACATGCCTTCTCATAGTTTCTGGTTGTCCGCTGCGACCTTATAAAGCGTTGTCGCCCGTACAACAGTGCCAGAAAACACCGCTGCTTCCCAGTGTCTTCACCAGAGCCCATGTTAGCCGACCTTTCAGGGTTCCTGCTAGGCCTGTCCACATTATGCCCTACCTTTGTTCCCACCTGATAGATTGGCACATAATTATGTACATATTTGACCACAGTTTTAATGTAATTTTTTGCTGAATTTTGGCTAGATTTGGTATAATCGAACGTAAATTATCATCTGATTTGAATCATGATGAGTGTAAAGTTTTCAATTCGGAGGTCTTGATTAGCATTTGCAATTTGGAGTGTGAAAGAACAAAAAGTTGCTCTGTGTGTGTGGTGTGTCTGTGTGTGTGTGTGTGTGTGTGTGTGTGTGTGACCACCTCACGTGATGCCAAAGGGGTACTTCCGTGCAAGCACTTTCACTCCTGATGGCATAGCCCTAGCAGGCGATCCCCTACTTGGTCGTTGCCACTCCCTCACCTCGGTCAGGTTCGGGTTGGCCTTTGAGGGGGCATTTACATAGTGTCTGTAAAAGTCCACTGCTTATCCAGAGGAATTTAATCTTGCTTTGGAATAGCTAAAGTTGGTTCTTTTGAGGGTCAATATAGGTCCTAAGGGGCGGATGGCTAATAAGTAAGTAAAATCTCGTTAATTTCTATAGCGCTTTCAAAAGCAGCACAACAGTAGCTTGTTATTCCTAGGTGCTTAATCTTAATATGAAGTAGTTATAGCCATTAGCCAGCCATCAAAACCTGTCTACCTTTGGAGAGTATTAACATCTCAGCCTCCGCGACCCACACGATCGTCATCTCATATCACTTTTTCACGCCCGCTGAATCAGTCATCGCTGAAAATTTGCAACCGTGCCTTCTCATACGCCGCACCAGAACTTTGGAATTCTATCCCAGCTTTCCTCCGCAGACTTGGACACTTTCAAACAATAAAATCTGAATCCTCATTTCCTATAATTCCTGCATTATTTTCTCAAATCTTCAGGTCTAAGCTTAAATCCTTCCTTTTTCTAAAACCATTTCCTCCAAAGCTGTAACAACCTAGCCCCACTGCCCTTCGGATATTGACCATTGCCTGGCTAATCATTCACCTTCCCTTATCTATTTTAGGAAAGGCTGAGCGCCTAAGAATAAGCAGCCACTGTTGTGCTACTAACAAAAGCGGTATATATATATATCCACAAGATTTTACTTATTTACTAATAAAATTAAAACATTTGTCAAACTCACCATCAAATCATTTAATTATCGCTCAAAACATTGATATTGCATTAGATCGCAACGATACCGTTGATGAACAGCGCGTGGTTTCGACTGACTCTATGGTTTCATATTTAATTATATTATATTGGTTTCATATATAATTGCATTATATTAGTTAATAATATTAGAAATTACTATAATGGGTCGTCCTCGCGCTCTAGGGGACTGTACTAAGAAAGCGTGAGTTTTTGATAGAAGAGAGTGATAAAGATCACGGTGACGTTACACTTTTGTACATAATAATATATGATAATATTATAAGCTTTTATCATGTCTATATCCAATATAACCATCATTTCCTTCAAATTCCTTGGCCCGGTTGACCGACCCTTGCCGTTGTGCCGCTCCACTCTTCCATTTAGTCCGATTGTGGGTATCGGCAGGGCGTCTTATAGACTCTCTGGCATCGGTCGTATTAACGTACGTAGCCTATTTCAGCTGCTGCTTTGGTAGTCTATAGGCCTCTTCCACAACGTCCATTCAACTCTATTGCTACATTTTGTCTGGTCATTAATCATTATGCCCTAGTATCTCTAGTTCCTGTTGTGACCCAGCCATGATACGTACCCCATGGCAGAGGCATAGCGTCCCAATCATCCCAATGGCTACTATGGCTTTAGCCACGGGCGGCACACATGATGGGGCGGAAAATTTTTGATGCCACCTTTTTTGGCTTGTCGAGTTGTCTCGATGAGTTTTGTCGAAGGGGCGGCAAAATTTTTAAAGGGACGGAAAATGTACAAATTTAGCGACGACGACCTTTTTATAATTTGCTTGTCAGATGTAATAAGAATGAAATTGGGGCGGCATTTTTGCCAGGAGCCATATATATAGGCGGAACGAGTGCACGATACGCCACTGCCCCAGGGTTGCATGCAGATGTTTGGTTTTTAACCGGACTGTTCGGTAGGCTAGTTTGCCTATTTGTCCGGTGAAAATTGAGGCAATACCGAATATGTATGTGTCCGGTATTTTCTTGCAAGCTACCAAACTACAGCAATCAAGTCACTCCCAGCCTAGTAGGCTAGCTATAATGCAACATTTTGGCTATAATTCTCCAACAGATAATATCATATGCCAGAGAAAACTCAAATCCTAAATGTGTATATTATTAAGCAGTCTGAAGCAGAATTTCCCAAATATTTTGGAACCGCGACACACTTCAGCGGTTTGTAACGTGCCGCGACCTTAATCATAGCGACTGTTTGTAAATTTAGTGCGCCGAATAGAACATATTACACCGATCCTTGCTCGACTCCATTGGCTACCAATACGATATCGCATTCAGTACAGGATCGCGCTTATCACTAATTTAAGACAATAACAACACAACAGCCCAGCTACTTGGTAGACGTCTCAGATTATACACCCACACATTGGGACAAGAGGGGCAATCCCCCATGGAAAATGCAAATCCACTTTTATAACTATATAACTGTATTTTGCTTTTACCGGATTTACCCAATATTTTCACACTAAAACACTACTGCTAAATAAAGTGAACTTATTGAGAAACTTAGCTTTAACCGAGGCCTGTAGAATTAAATATATTGAAAACTATATTAACTGTGACCCCTGGAAAAATTTCTGTGGGCGCCACAGTCGCCACTGCATGTGTTTTATGATAATTTTTGCATTTTAAAAAATAAGAAAATTAATATCGTTGGAGATTTTCAGCGCAAAATCTTACAATTATTGAACTTCTGATGTCATACAATTTCATAAAATTGAGAAAAGTGTTTGAGGGGATATTAAAATAGTCTACGTAGCGTTACGAGTTTCGCTGTGCGGTGACACGTTAGCGGCGATAGGCGATGATGGGGGACAAGAATAAAACTCTGACAACGCAGCCGCACACAAATACACAAAACACTTAGGTCTATAGGCTACAGCAACAAGTAGGAACACAGGATAGGCTTCAAGATTATGACGACAGTGGCGGCTCCATAATTTGGCAAGTGGGGGGCCGTTGGGGTGGCAACTTCTAAGCATGGAGCCCAACTATTTATTTATAGGTATGTAGTAGTAAGTATAGGGTCCCAACAGGGGGGCTACTGGGAGGGCCAGGCATTCAATAGGGGCACGCCCCCATGTGGAGCCGCCGCTGTGACGATAGGGTAATAACGCTCGAAAAAATGTTGATTCTACTATAGTAATAAGATTAACGGTTCTTTACCCTTCAGAATTTGAGCCCAAATGTCTACTGTATACTATCGGTCGCAATGCCCATTATCTTATTATGTATTAGTACTTATCAATACATATTACTGTACAGAATAGATTTGAATTGTTTTCTGTAAAAGAAAGTTCGTTTCCAAATCGTTCGTCGCAATCCAGTGATTATTTCTTCACTCTTCTGGGGGAGGGGTTCCAACGTCACGTGATGAGAAGTTGAGAACCTCTGATGAAAACTCCCCGTCCATCAGTCCGGTGTAAACTCGAAAGCAGCCTGGTGTTTGGCTTTCAGACGGCAGGCCTACCTGAGTTCTCCTCCTCCGCTCGAAACCGAGACGGGAAGGGAACTTTTTCATAATGCCCAGAGTTTTTGTGACCTGCGCGTTGCTGGGAATAAGACAACGCGACGGACGGCGTTTTCAAGATGTCTGACAGAAGTAGCTATTGAACCAGGCGTCCTCTTCGCTGCACTCTACGCTACGCATCTACAAACGAAAACGGACAGCGACATACACACTGTAGATAACAAGTTTATACCGAATTTAATAGCAGCAGCAGCAGTAGTAGTAATAGTAGTAGTAGTAGTAGTAGTAGTAGTAGTAGTAGTAGTAGTAGTAGTAGTAGTAGTAGTAGTAGTAGTAGTAGTAGTAGTAGTAGTAGTAGTAGTAGTAGTAGTAGTAGTAGTAGTAGTAGTAGTAGTAGTAGTAGTAATAATAATAATAATAATAATAATAATAATAATAATAATAATAATAATAATAATAATAATAATAATAATAATAATAATAGGGTTTAGAGGGTTTGTGCAGGGCATGCTTTAAGAAAAGTTTATCACTGCACAAAAATAATTCAAAATTTCTCTCCATCAACTCCAAAAAAATCTTACAAGCAAAAAAAACAAGGTCGTCGCCCAGAGTCGTAGCTTAAGCTAGCATTCCGCGCTCTGGACAAGGATTGACATTTTGAAATTTGCGCCCCTAAATTCGGGTGACGACCTTTTTTACTCATCACTTAATTTATTTCACGCCTGAGGAATGCATGCTATGTAAAAATTTCTACTACTCATTTTAGCACTGCATATTTTCCATTTTACCACTGCACATTTCCAATTTATCACTGCACATTTTGTGTATCACTGCACGTTAAAACAGGCCCTGGGTTTCAGTAGGATTTGTCCTGCGTGAGAATTACTGTTATACTATACACAATGTGGCGTAGCCAGGGTTCTGGAATAGGGCACATCGACATTTTTCAGTAAGAAGGTCTACGAGCAGAAAAAAGAAAGTTCTGGGCATATTCACGTATACTGTTCCAATCATGCTATCTAACACCCCCACCTCCTTCCCTTTTTCTCGACGGTTTTGCGGAATTCCCATTACCGGTTCCATCTAGGCATTCTAGGATTATGGCCCTTCCTTTCCATGTGCTCCCTCTGGCCTACACCAATGATTGTACATGTAATTACTTTTGTATACACTGAAAACCAGATTCCAGTTTATGGTTGACATTTTAATATTTGAGTATCCCTGCTTTAAAACACATGGGCATGTCTTTCGAATACAGCTTGTTTAAGTAGATCCAACCATAGGCGTAAGCTTCTATTAGGCCTCTAGGCTCGAACCCCATCCCATTCTCTGAAAGGCTACTCTTGGGAATGTGGAAGGTATCGGGCTTAGTGTTCCCCACTATTTCATCAAAGTTTACGCCACTTGGTCCAATTTAGTGACTATCAGTGGCCAAACATCGCCTAACCATCGCCCACCAATGGCGTACACTTCTTATTTCGTGGACATTCTAGGTAGATTTCCGACGCAGATGGCAGAAAATATATTTATCGCGAAGGCAGCTATTCAGAAACCCAAAACATATGAAAGGAAAGCCTCTTGAAGCAACAACAACAACAGCAACAGCAACAACTCGCTGGGACGAGAGTGGTGTCAGCTGGTCTTTCATCTGCGCTCCTCATGATCCCGGGTGTAGAAAGATACTTTCTTCGGTGGTTAGTAAATCTTTCGAGGTTCTCTGACCCGACGAGACACTGGTTCAGTGAACGGCTTATTTACTCTGAAGTTGGTGCCCAATTGTCTACTTGGACATCAGGTCCTCCACAGGTTAGCGAATGTACACGTGTACGTGTATGGCGCGCGCTGACCTTGGCAAGATTTCCACGAACTGACGAATACTGGATCCATATTGTGCTGGTCGCCATATGCCTATAGAGTTTAGATTGTCTAATCGCATGCAAGGATGTCGCGGTAATGTCAACGAACTCTATACATGCAAATACTGCGCTACCAATTTTCTTTCATTTGACACACATGTAGGGTTCCGGAATGGGGAGGGGGCGTCGACATTTTCGGGCAAAAAGGTCTCCGACGAGTTAAAAGAAATATAGGTTAAGGACTTCCTGGCACATTTATATTCTACAGTAGGCCTAATATGTTACTTAGCAGGCTCAACGGTTTTGCGCAAATTCCACGACCGGTCCCAACCAGAATAGCTATTGAGAACCTTAGCTGGATAGCCTACAACATCTGGAATACGTTGACGATGAGTGATAAACGGAATAGCAAGCAAGACAGAAGGAAACGCACAAATAATTTGTGTTTGGAAATATTACGAAGTGATTGTTTTCGCCATAAATCGGTGTTCACGGCTAAAAATTCTCCACTTACGACAACACCTGTTCTGATATGGCACCTGTATTCTACCTCCCCCCCCCAATTCAGTGGCGTAGCCAGGATTTCCCGAAGGGAGTATGACCATTCCCAACTTCGAAAAATCCTGACAAGCAATAAAGGTCGTCACCTATTATTTTGCTTGATTAAGTTAGTTATATGTGCGCGTACAACTATATCGATATTTTTCTTTGCTTCTGTTTTTCTTCTTTTTTGCTACCCTAAACCCGATTTTGGCGCCCCTCCGCCCACACAATATTAATAATGCGCTATAAAACTTTTTTCGTCGGGCAACCAAGGTGGCGTTAACCCACAAACGCCCCCTGGCTACGCCACTGCCCAAATTATCCGGGAATGGGGGATGTCGCAACAATTTCTTTTGACCCGTCGCTGGAAGCACGGCAGACAATTGTCTTGCGGTGAAAACGAAATATCTATGCTCGGAACTGAACTCTGTGGTTCAGAAAAACTGACGCAATTCTGGTCATGTATCTATGTCGTTCGCGTTTGATTCTTAGAAGAGAGCATTGGCGTAGCCACGGGAGCGCGGAAAGCACGCCCTCGTAGACCCCTTAAGTGAAGGAAGGACTGGCGGCGCGCGTCCTCGGGTCCACGAACTTGGGTCCATTGAATTGTTGACACCGCAGCATCTATTACCTGTCATAACTTGAGTTCGGGTATAGATACAGCTGTAAAATTTGGCAGTCTAAGTCAGAATTGAATTTCCTACAAATGTCAAACAACCGGAAGTTGATGATGTCATTACTTATTTAATTATGAAATTAAATTAATGTGTGTCCATGGCACGCCCCACCCCCATTTGGACCGAGACCAATCGCGAGATCCGTCCAAAAAGGGTGAGTAGCTGGGGGAGGGGGAGGGTAGGGGTAGTAATAAATTGAGGAAAACGCACCAAACAGCAAACTTTTGGGCCGGAAACTTCGAAGTGCCACTGGAAAAGAAGATAATTATTTTTTCCGTTAGAATTCAATAATACGCATATGTTTACCAGAGAAGGACATCTCTTAACATGGTATACAGATGAAGCGGATGCATAAATGCAAGTCAAAGCCACGGGGAGGTGCGATTGAAAGTCAGTTTACACGCATCAATTTTTGCGTTCATGGAGAACATGTAGGCCTATAATTATACTTTTCCATTTGGTCTCCAGGTCACATTTGACCTTTAAGTATCTGAGAACGGAAACTCATAATAACTCTAAGGGTGCTTCTCTTCCACTCGTGATCACTCAGTCAATCTGCCTCTCTCTCTCTCTCTCAGTTGTCTGTCTGTCTGTCTGTCTGTCTGTCTGTCTGTCTCTCTCTCTCTCTCTCTCTCTCTCTCTCTCTCTCTCTCTCTCTTGACATTTCTAGGCGATATTCTACTGTAGGTGTTAGTTCAGATTATCTATGAGAATGCGTATGTCTGTCCGTCCGTCCGTCCGTCTGTCTGTCTGTCCTCTGTATGTCTTGGCATCTTTGATATTTCATCAGTTGGTGAGCTCTGTCTGGTACAGTGGTACACCTGCATCCCATACAAAAATCCAAAGAGGAATCGAAAACAACCGAACGCCG
This sequence comes from Metaphire vulgaris, assembly GCA_018105865.1. Taxonomy (NCBI): domain Eukaryota; kingdom Metazoa; phylum Annelida; class Clitellata; order Crassiclitellata; family Megascolecidae; genus Metaphire; species Metaphire vulgaris. The sequence goes on along the minus strand of CM030832.1, from coordinate 36,093,913 downwards.
AAGAACATAAACAGCTCTCTCTCTCTCTCTCTCTCTCTCTCTCTCTCTCTCTCTCTCTCTCTCTCTCTCTCTCTCTCTCAAATTGCAACTGTAAATACAGCATATCTCAACGGCACCATAGGAAGATAGGTATTCATTTTCACAGCCGGCCTTTCTTTACTCATGTATAGCTACGAGAACCGGGTGAGGACATTTCGTTCTGGCGCGCAAAAATGTCAAGAAACTTCGTATATGCTATTTCGTGTGCATATATGTACACTGTAGGCTATAATCGTAGGCCTATATGTATATATTTATTTATTTGCACAAATATTAGTAAATCCGTATATACATAACCGACCTTTAACTTTCTTCACATAGCTTATACTGTCGTTCCGGACGTCGTCGGATTTTCTATCTTCGTCGGATTTGCCGATTTCGACGACGGATCTATCTTCTTGCGGAAGACCGCTTCTTCAGGAACTCACCGATGGCTACATCTGTGTGGATAACTCCTACTACCAACTCGCGGACTCTTACATCATCTTGCGTTCCTCGTTGGCATGTCAATGGAGCTACAGTTTCTTTGAAAGACCGCTTCTAAAGGACTCTGCACCGGACTTCTTCACGGCAGCAAAGTTCTTTCCATCATCACAGTGGATTTTAGCATCGCCACCCTCTGATCTTCATTGACATGTCAGCGTTGTCAAAACGCTTTTGATTTTGGATTTTAAACCATGCGTTCAGCGCTATATAAATTGTCCTGGAATAATAATAATAATAATAATAATAATAATAATAATAATAATAATAATAATAATAATAATAATAATACGAAAAATGTTCCTAAATTTATGGCATAATTTTTATTGCGTCAAAACGATTATTGTCTTCACCCGGCTTCCGTAGGTCTAATGTTTTGCATACGCCTAATTATTGTTATGGATCGATTGACGTTGTAACTCTATCTCGAAACAATCCGCTTGGATTTGTCAACTTTAAGCAACCCTCTAGGGGCCGGCATAATCTGCGAGATTCCAATCGAAATGATAAGACAAATATGATTAATTCGTGGGTCGAAATTCTTACTTTTAACTGGCCGCCCTTTCAGTAGTTTAAAAAGTTTGGGACGGGAAACTTCTATATGAGCAATCAGATCACCACTGCTATTTTTGTAAAAGCGAAGTGTGTCTGATTATAAATAAAATATCTGAAATTAAATATTATCTTAACTGCGAAGGCAACACGCAGATCTAGAGAAAGCAATGGCAACCTACTCTAGATTAATGGCATAAGACACCTGCGTCGCTGTTTGCCTATAATACACGGAGATCAGCGCCGGACCCTGTATGCTCTTTCGAGTACGGGACTATCTTTGCCTAAATCTCTTATATGCAGTGGCGTAGCCATGATTCCAGAATAGAGGGGCATTTTGATAATTTTTGGCCAAAACGTCTTGACGAGTAAAAAACAAAAAGGTCGTCGTCTCAAATGCCTTAAACTCACCATCTGGGTGCGTTTTCCTCGATCTGATACAACCCCTACCTCCCTCCCCAGCTGCTTACCGGCTTTGGACGAATTTCACGAGCGGTCCCGATCCGAATATGAGGCCGGGTTCCCCGTATCCCCCCATGGCTACGCCAATGCTTATTTGAGAAAGACAGAACCGTTGACTGTTATCTTTTATTCGTTAATTTGACAAGTTTTAGATGATAATTATGGCGAGACGAAATAACAGTGAACCGACCTTAACACCCGTGTCTCCTTGCGACTCCTCGCCGTCTGACCAAGCCATACAACTGGAGCAACTGTCCATCGCTTCGTCAAAACAAGAGTCACCTTTGTTCGATTTACTCGGGTCTACTTTCCGGGTGTTTTCCAGCTGCGTGCTCCTCTCAAGCTCTTTTCCGCCTCGGTTATTCCCCTTGTTCTTTTCCACCTCGTCAATCCGACACGTCAGGAGGTTGTGCAGTAGGGTGTTGCGGTGCTTCTGCGTTGCTCTCGTTGCACCGCGCGGTTGTCTGCTGTTGTTGTTGCTACTTGGTTGCATCGTTGTCGTCGTTGCCGATTCGGCGTTTCTCCTTCTGATCTCTCTGCAGAAGATGACCGCGCTGCCCTTGTTCGGGTTTAGGCGACCGCTGGTCCTGAGGAGCGCCTCAAGAACGCTGCTGCAAGGCGTGGCGGTACTTCCACCCGGGACTTCGCAGCGTCGAGACGAGTACCGGTGGTCCTCGAGGCCGTCGAAGCGTACCGCTGGGTCGGGGACAACCTTTGCGCCCCCTAGCGACGTAGACTGCCCTCGCCCAGACCCCCTGCTCTTCATCGGGCCTTGGGGGCCGCTGTCAGTTCTCGTTTTCGACCGAAAAGACATTGACCTTTCCTCGAGACCTCCGGATGTTTTTTCCAGCTGGACCCGGACCACCGTGGCCTTAGGACCAGAAATTCTCCTATGAAAACCGGTACTAGTAAGCCTCCTACCGTCTTTATTCAGGCTATTCGGTGTATTCCGTGCGCTATCGTCAGATACCTCCGCGTTGTTGATTACCGCGTCCATCGCATCCTCACGAAACTCATCCAGCGGATAGAGACACTCCTCTTCCTCCTCTTGGAAGGACATCATTCCGGTGCTTCCCAGACGATCCCATTCGTCGTCGGAGAACAGCCGGCTCCAGTCATCCTCCTCATCCTCCCCTTCGGGTAAATTGTCCTCCGTCTTTCCCCCCTCGCCGTTGGTCTCCATCGTTGGTAGATCCACGATTATCTCGGTAGCGTCTTCCTTTGTTCTCGACGCATCGAGGAATTGCAGTAGTCTAGAAGGATCTTCGTCTTTCTCCTGGAGGTCCGAGAACAGCCTGGAGTACGGCTCGACGAAGTCCATCTGGCAAAAATCGGTCATTATTCCACTTCCGCCGAACGTATTATCATCGTCGTCGGAAAACCAGGATCTCCACAGATCCCGGAAGTTCCTCTCGGTAAACCCAAGATCCGGAAACTCGGGACTTCCGTCCAGTTCAGGTTCGTATGTCGTTACCCCGGGGGCGGGGGGAGGGGCTTCGTAGGAGGAGGCGGTGCCGATGAGAGAATCGAGTTGGTCTGGATCGAATGGGGAGTAGGATGAGCGGCAGTAGTAGAGAGAGTCAGGGTATCCGGGTACGAGTCCGGAATCACAAACGGAGGCCAGATCTTCGTCCGTACCGGAGCAGTAGCCGCTTGACGCTCCAGGTGAGTCGAGACTGCTCACCTCCATGACGTCAGCAAATCGACCACTTCACAAAAAACCCACACACCTTCCATTGCACTCTCATAGGCGTAAACTTGAATAAAAGTGGGGAACACAACCTCTCCATTTCATGATTTCTGGCCTAGTCTCTACGCCTTTTCTCTTCCCTAACCTGGCCTGTCCAAAAATAGAAGCTAGTAGAAGTTTATGCCTAAATACTTACTTCAGCCATATTTGATCCAATTTAACCGCCCAGACAACTGGCGTATCTAAGGTTGTTCCTGGAGGAGAATCGGGACCCCCCCCCACTAAAAAACGGCGCTCCGAAAATTTACTTCTGTTTTATATTCAAAACTTGAGCAGAGGCGTAGCGAGGGGCCGGGGGCATATGTCCCGGGGCGCCGAGGTGAGGGACGCCAAAGTCGGGTTTTTGGATAAACAATAAATAATAAGCAATGGCGACGACCTTTTGTTTGCTCGTCATGACCAAAGGAGAGGGGCGCCATATAGAGAGTTGAGGGGCGCCGAATGAACGCATGTGATGACTTTTTTGCTCGTCAGTAGTTGAGGGCGTCAAAATATGCAGTATTATCTAAAATGCTGTAGAACTTCGTTATAACGTACTTAGAAGGTCTGCAAAAATTTAGTAGACCTACGTTATATCCGAAGTATGTTAGGCCTATATTCAATACCATCCAATACGGTAGCGCATTACACGGGGCCGTACATTGAGGTGCGCTATAACCGAGTATACGCTATAACAGAGTCCGTTATGACGAAGTTCTACTGTAATTTACCTGATTTCAATTGGAAAATCCGTCGCTTATCGATGATTGCTTATATTTCCGGTGCTTGAAACGTTTCATGTAGGTTCCTATGTATCGTTATCTGTTTCACGTTACTGCAATCGCAAGGTAAAACAGCACTGACAGTGGAGTCCCAATACTCAGTGAGCTCAAAGGGTCCTTGGTACAAGATATAGACCCACCAGGTCCGCCTCTGTGACCACGTCTTTGTCCGCTTCCGTCTCTCTCTCTCTCTCTCTCTCTCTCTCTCTCTCTCTCTCTCTCTCTCTCTCTCTCTCTCTGGTGCTTTTTTTGTTGTTCGCAAAAAATAATTATGACAAACGGCTTTTCATCGTGTCTGATCCTACATTTATCCTCTTCCTCCTCCTTTTCCTCCTCCTCTCCCTCCTCTTCGTTCTCTTCCTCTCTTCTCCTTTTCCTCCTTCGATCGGCTGCGATTGAGATCTTCACCCGAGAGAACTGGAAACCCTGAAGTGCTTCACAGATTGTCAGGTACCGTATCCAACTTACTTACTAAGTTACTAACCAAACATCTATAGAACGTTGATCGGCTGAAAGTGCATATAGGCTAAAGCCGATTATTGCTGAAAGAATGAAAGAGCGACAGACGGACGAAGTGACGGACACGCAAACTGCTAACAAGATATTCGGACTGCAGAAGAAGTAGATTTCTTCAGAAGACTTTAATAACACTGTAGAAATCTCACGCGCACACACAGAGAGAGAGAGAGAGAGAGAGAGAGAGAGAGAGAGAGAGAGAGACAGACAGACAGACAGACAGACAGACAGACAGACAGAGACAGAGACAGAGAGAGACAGAGACAGAGACAGAGACAGACAGACAGACGCAAACGAGCAGAAGCACAACGATAGATAGAGACACCTACCGATTTAGCCGTTTGCTAGCCTTCTACTCGAACTGAAACAGACAAACAACAAAAGTCTTTCTTGAAAAGCAGGGGCATCCTTGCAAACAGGATTGCCAGCACTCAGGAGTCCGTATATTCAACCTTCCAGCAGCTGTCTCTGATGGAATAGATAGGTCGGCGGAATATAGCGATACAGTATCCGCAGGCTCCGTGGTGATGGTGGTAGTAGTAGTAGGGGAAGGCGGGGTCCGTGAGGCGCGGGAGTGCAGTGCTCCCTCTTTCCCCTTCGAAAGGTTGAGCTAATCTTAGGAGACTCGCGCACACACCGGCTGTTTCCCATGTGCGCCTGATTGTCCGTTACTTCATCACCTGCAGCACGAAAAAGACAGGTTGATCGAAGTAGCATAGCCGTTTCTTTGATAAAACCTCGCCCTATGATGCCCTGCGTGCGGCTGCTGTACGAAGACGCATTTTGTTTAACTGCTCGTTTTTGTAAAGCGCTCTTGACTTTGCCTCGATTGCCATGTTTACTGCGCTTAAGAAATTGTCTTGCATAATAACGAAGATATATATATATCCCAGTTGGTAGAGCGTCAGCCCAGCCCTGCCTTCCGGGTTCGAACCTGGGTTCGATTCATCGACCCGCATTGTCCACCGGTGCTGCGAGTGGACATTAATATGGCCTGCCTAGCGCTTTAGGCTGATAGGTCTAATTGGTTCATAATTATTAAGGCGCTATGCAAATGTAAGATTTGCGTTATAATTTCTATTCATGCACACCATCTTAGACTTTGGCCACAAGTCGTGGAATAATTATCTTCGAATTTTCTAAACGGTCCCTGAATATTGAATTCCGACTGAAAAACGCTGTAGCAACAATTTCTGAAGAGAGTTGACCCAAACTAAAACTTCGCTCGACTGTTGAACATGTTCATAACATTGTTCACTTCCTCAGATGGTCTTAAACGAACCGCACTCGAACGAACCGAGCACTCATCTTCACTTAGGCCTACTCGACGAAAACATTGGCTAACATTATAACAAACAATGGCGTACCTAGGATAAAACAGGTAGGGCAGATGTCCTGAGCGCCACTAAAAGGAGGGCAAAAAACTAAAAAAAAACACTCCTAGTTACCTAGGAGGTGATGACATATAGGCCTACAGCGGCGTAGTCAGGAATTTGATTGGGGGATGGAGTAAAAATCTTAACTAGTCATTGCTATTTCAAAATCAAAACATATGTTAATGTCCCACCTGTGAACATTGCATACAAAACTTAGGGGATATATATATATATATATATATATATATATATATATATATATATATCGTCGCTACGCCGCTGAACATATACCCTTATTACTGTATCTATACTATAATTATGATAAATGACAGCGTATACTATACCAGCGGTTCCAAAACTGTGGTCCGCGGACCGAAGAGGGTCCGCGGAGGATATGGCGGGGGTCCGCGGGAGCCTTCCAAAATATTAAGTAGCACTTCATTATTTTAGCATTAGCAGACTTTGTTCTCAAATTATGTATGCTGGTAGAGCCATCAATAACAATAATAATATATAAATCATTGTATATAATATACTAGAGCCACCTGATGATATCTAGATATAGACCAATACAAACACCGCCAGCCGGAGTATAATATTAGTGGGAAAGGGGGAACACCAAGGAGGTCTCGCGAGAGCGTTCGAGAGGTCCCAGAAGACGACATCAGTTTATTTCATTGAAAGTCCTTATTCAGAACGCTATTTATAACAGATTTTGTTTCATTAAAGAAATGTTAAATTAATATTACAGAAATATTTCGCTCCGTACTGTGCTTAGTCAGTTAATTACTAGCCGCCTGGCCCTGGAGAGAAAAAAAGAGAAAATTAAAGGCGTGTCAGTACTTTTTTCATGTAATTCTGACACACAAATTCCCCTGGCCGCCACCAGACCATGCACCTAGAGCTGCATCTATTAATCATAAACAAAGACCACCACAGACCTCAGCAACAATCAGAAATAATAGTACACAGCATCACACGCTATTCAGAGTTATAGAGCTTAAGCCATAGTGGCTAACAGAAGAATTGAGAAAATTTTAAAAACAGTAATGAACACGTCAAAAACACAAAGAAAACCCTCATATGAATTTAGTCTCTTAGCCATTAAAAATAAGTGAACAATAATGAAAACGAAGTAGGTCTATAGATCCGGACTTTTCGTTGAAAGTGACTTGCGTGCGTGCGTGTCAAAATACAATCAAGAATCGACAGTTTGTGCAAAAAAGCAGGCACATACATCCATCTCATTAACAGTAATAATTGTATTTAAGATAATTGACGGAGTAGCTGATGCTGTAATGTAACAACGTTTGTTCGGTGTTTAATTGCACAAAGGTATAATGATTGTCCGCTTCGTCGTCTTAGGAAAAGCGCCGCAAGCCAACTGGTGTTGTGGGAATAGTCTGCCCGTTATTTTAATTGAATATTAACTGCAACATTCACTGTTAAATGATGTGGGTGGTCCGCAAGCTAAGCTGGGAACAAAGTAGGGGTCCTCAATCCAAAAATTTTGGGAACCTCTGTACTATACCATTGTCGCCAATGCCCAGAAATTCTGAATTCTGTGAAAAGTTGTCTTGACTACATGTTAGGCCATCGATAACTATTAACTAAGTGAGCAAAGTGCCACCTGTTATTCTGGAATAGATGGTAAAGAGCGTCTGCAGAACTTTGGTCCAGCAGACGATTTGTAAAAATCGAAATACCACCAGACCGTTTTATAAGCGCCGTTTAATAGCATAGGCCTATGATATGTGGTGGCTTGCTTAAATCTCTCTCATCCGCTGTCTGTCTTGTCTGTCTGTCTGTCTGTCTGTCTGTCTGTCTGTCTGTCTATATAAATAGCAGAAATAGAATGACGATGCTTTACGATAAGGTCACGGGTCAAGGTTCGCCGATTTTGGCCTCTCTCGGTCATCCATGGACCATAGCAGACGACATCTCGTAGAACATCAGTCGAAGCAGCTTCAGCAGCAGCGCAGACCAAGCATCTGTGAATGGTTACTATTTCGAACGAATACTAAGTGTGCGTATTTTAGGAAGAGTGCCCAGGTGCAATTTATATTGCGCCGCAGCGCCAGTATTTTTGTCAGGTTGCTTTAGGCCTACTGAGATTCTCAACATCCGTTTGATCATTGATGGATCTAGGGTACTGATTTCTTTGCGATGTAAATTCTTCTTCTCATCCTCCTTTTCTCCTCCTCCTCCTCTTCCTCCTCTTCCTCCTCCTCCTCCTCCTCTTCTTCTTCCTCCTTCTCTTTCTTCCTTGTTCTTGTTCTCTTCTTCTTCTTCTCCGCCTTCTTCTTCTTCATCTTCTCCGCCTTCTTCTTCTCCTCCTTTTTCTTCTTCTTTTAAGTGCCCTGCAGGTTGACCGTGTCGGCGATCATGGACCTCCATTTTCGTCTGTCTGCTGTTGAATTGATGATTTCGATTGATCAGTATAGTTTCTTCCCTGTAGATAGCAGTGCCAGGAGCGTCATTTTTGGGGCAGGGGCCGTGCTACCCCTCCTAAGGAAATGAAAAAATAATGTATAATGTGTTAAATAAATAAATAAATGTGAACTGTGCAAAAAGTCGCCCAAAATGTCAAAAAATTACAAATTTGCCAAAATTGACCCCCAAATTGCCCAAAATTTGCCCAAAGTTCAGCTCTCAATGTCCATGTCTCAGAATTGTACAAAAGGACGCTTGGGACTCTTTTAAACTCTGATTTTTTGTTGTAAGGCTGATGCTATTACTTAATTGCCATATCTTCTGCAGCATTCTCTTCACGTTTGCAAGCTAAGCCGATCCGCCTGTAAACATCCTTGCAGCCTGATCTTCCAGTTTCGGTGAACTGCTTGATTTGTTTCAAAGGTGCCCCATCTATAGCAATAGAGAAGCTTTTTGATTGGTTCGCTATGTGTTGAGTCTGTGTTTTTGTGGCATTGATCCTCATGCCCCATCTGCTGCTCTCTTTAGAGATGCATTCTACAGAGATCTTTAGGTCCTAATTGTGTTGATTTGTTAAAGCAGCTATGTCTTGCAATGATCTATATTTGTTTTATGCCAAAATCATTATAGGCCTACCTTACCAAAAAATTCCACTTGTCTCGTTATTACACGTACTTTGGATGGCGGAATAAACTCTTAGGCGGGAGATTTTGATCTCTGAATAATGAATATAGGCCTACACTGTAGGCGACACTTCTTACCGAACAAAATCAAGAACAAAGCAGCAATGTATAAATAGTGGCGACCTCTAGTGAATGATTATTACATTTCACCGTCATGCGGTCAGATGATTATAATTTATAACGAGCGCCATCTCTGTCGATTTGTCATTCGATTTCCAGATTGTAGGTTTTTATGTAGACAAAATATCGATTGATTTCTATTTTTAAAATATCGTGATATTTGTGTCGAACCAATCGACCCATCAATGGGCCATCATCTCTATGTAGAGAAGAGTCTCCTGTCGCACAACTTTTTTGCCTATTTGTTTTCTACCAAAATCATTCGATTTTATTTATTTATTTATTTATTTATTTATTTATTTATTTATTTATTTATTTATTTATTTATTTATTTATTTATTTATAGATTGGATTTCTTTTATATAGCGACAAACAGAGATATATAGTTGAAGACTTAACGTTTTTCAAATGGTGCAGCGACAACACAGTCCCTCAGTAATATATGGGTTAAAATGACCGTACTCGTGCTTGTATTCCGTGTGTTTGTCGTCTTAAATGTCCTTTTCATTGGCTCTGGTCATCTTCTTTCTATTGGAAAATACGAACAACTCGAAAAGACAATGACTTTTTAGACATACGACTAGTGAATGAAACGGTTGTGGTACTTATTGTGGTACTTGAAATACCCAGTACCTGGTTCAGGCTGAAAATGTTATCTGGTTCTGAACTGGCAACACCTGACAGGTAGGCATTTTTATTTAGCCCAGTTGCCTCGTTCCTTACTAACGGCCATATCTGTTCATTTATGTAGCACAACTACTTTGGATTTTATCTAAATCGTGCTTCTTCGTTATCAGTTGAGTTCTCGCGATATTTATGTAGCATCGGATTAATTAACATGGTTGGTGATAGAGCTGGGTCGATTACGATTATTTTTTCCGATTACGATTACGATAATTTTCGATTATTTTTTACGATTACGATTTCGATTACGATTACGGTTTTTTTATATAATCGCGATTTCGATTTCGATTATTTCACAGTACCTTTAGAAACTGGCTTTCCCGCCGTATTTTACAGTATTCGGCAATCCTCTGTGTATCGATGTTCAGTTGGTCTTCAACAGGGATATTTCTACATCCCTAACACCCCCCCCCAACACCCCAATTTGAGGTCGACACTCCCTAAAATTTGGTAATGTGACAATGGTATGCATACAGAATGCATATTGATTAGCCCTGAACACCCTCAAACAGGCCCATTCAGAGGGGGGCCAGGAGGGCCATTCGGCCCTCGGCCTCCATCATTTGGGGGCCTCCCTTTGTTTCCTTGTCTAGAATTCTGGGAGAGCTAGAAAGCTAGATAGCTAATACTAGAAGGGGCCTCACAATTTGGTGATGACCTTTTTTGCTTGTCGACAATTTTGGGATGTTGGGAAAGCTAGGAAGGTATTCTGCGGTCCTCAAAATTGGTGATGACCTTTTTTGCTTGTCGACAATTTTGGGATTTTGGGAAAGCTAGGAAGGTATTCAGCGGTCCTCAAAATTGGTGATTACCTTTTTCGCTTGTCAAAATTTTAATTGTTGGGAAGGCTAGGAGAGGCCTCGAAATTCCAACTGGCCTGGGCCTCCTTCAGCCTCTGAAGGGCCTGCCCCCAAATGGAGAAATACACCCCACAACTTTTATCCTCGGATGACTTTTTTTGCTTGTCAGACTTTTTGTGAGTCTCTATAAGGTTTTTTTGCTTGTCAGCCTTTTTCGGTAGAGACTTCCAAATTTCGACACCCCAGATTTTCCCGACACCCCCAAATTCACAATCCTACAATCCTAGAAATAAACACACCCCAGATTTTCCCGACACCCCACCCCAATTCACAATCCTAGAAATAACCCTGGTCTTCAATCTCCTTAAAGGATCGAGCCTGGGTGGCAAGACCGATATCGTCAGCGTATCCAAACTTCCTACCTATGGTATCCGGTAAGTCGTGTGTAGGCCTATAAGCCTACAAATTGAATAACATAGGTGCTAGAACTGAACACTGAGTTAGACCGTTTCGCTGACGTCTCCAGGAGCTGACATCTCCCAAGTGAACTAAGAACCATCTGTCAGAGATGAGTAATTCCACAAGTTGACAGAACCAGGGTGGCAAATTGAGCGAGAGTTTGTACATTAAACCCGCATGCCACACCGCATCGAAAGCTGCTGTCAAATCCAGAAAGATGGTGCCTGTCTTTATACGCAGTTGAATCCATTTTCAATGAAAATCTGATAATCAACGGTAAATTGATCTTTCTTTGAATCAGAAATATTGTATAACGTAACTTACGGGAATAATCGAAAAATAATCGCGATTTCGATTATTTTTTTGACGATTATCGATTATTTTGATTTATTTAATAATTGTCTCGATTTCGATTTCGGTTTTTCCAAAAATCGCGATTTCGATTACGATTTCGATTAATCGACCCACCTCTAGTTGGTGATTTGATTGAATCTGCATTCAGAGTGATTTCGTGCCCATGGACCAGAACATTTATAATAATTAGATATACAAAAATAAGTGACTATCGGTTTCGTGACATGTAATTGTGATGTGATTTTTAACATTTCAATTGTACTTTTTACAAATTATCATCATTATCATCATCTTCGTCGTTGTTATGATGATCATTGTCGTCGTTGTCTTCATCATAATCCTCAAAATCAAGGTATTTGATAGCATGGACTGAATGCAGTTTTCATTTTTTAAAAGGTATATAAAGATTTGATTGTGGGAGGAGTCTAGCCTCCACAATTTTTTAAAATCTTGATCACTGATTGGAGTCTTCACACTTTCTGGTTCATGGCCCTGCATAAGCATATCTAATGTCTGTGGTGATGCAGTTGTTACATATTCATGTTGTTTGCTTGCATATTCATTATTATTATACTGTAATGTGCTATACAGCATCACTAACTAAATATTATATGTGTTAACAGAGACAGATTCATTAAATGATGCTTTATTGAGATGTGAATCTTAAGATTTATCCAATTGTCTACTGGATATCACCTTATCCAACTTATCCCTGCAATGGTAAATTTACTCCCATAGAGTATTTAGACAGTAGTCGTAATCAGGCGCGATTTGTAGGGGAAGGGGATTCCCCCTCCACTGCCCAACTGCATCCCCTACTGCTACATCTCCCCACCACTACATCCCCACTGCTACACTTCCCCGACAACTACTTCTCCCCCAAGCTCGACATATCCCCCCACTGCTCCAGGTCACAAATCACACCCTGGTCGTAATCAAACCCTATCTTGTCTGCTCCACAGTAAACTCTTCACAGCAGAGGCCAAAGTTTGCTTTCTATGGTGTAAAATGTATTACAGTTCTGTGGTTTGTTGTAAATCAAAAATTATTATATGTTTTACACAATGGTCTGCCTTCAAGTCCTGTTTAAGACATTCCAATAATATCTGATTTACTACTTCTGGTCACAAGTTATTTGCACTCACATGAAATTCTTGTTTATTCAGAGTTTTTGTTCAGTTTGCTTTACAAGGATTGTAGGAAACTACTTATGTTGGGTATGTTATGGTCCATTTTATTTAAAATCTTTGTATAAATGCTCGTTAAGTATTAGTAAACAGTGACAGTGTAAACAGCCAATGTGACTTTAGCTGAAACTTTCTTGCACCTATTTATTAAAGCAGTGCTGGTTAGTTGTGCTGAATCATCAAAAAATTCTCCAAAGTATTTGAGAGCCAATGCAAACATGCCAGATCTAAATAGTTTTGAGTGCGACTGACTGGAAATGTCTAGAGGGTGTTGCCTTCGTGGAGGGTGTTGCCTTCTTGGAAGGTGTTCTTACCTGGTAAATAATTGTATAGCATATAGCAATATTTTGAACATGTCTGCAGTCTGTTCTATGTTGACGTGCTGTTGTTAGAGATTAAAGATTAATTACTTATCATAACTAATTTGTTTTAAGATAGGGTGTTGTGATGAAAAATGTGCTAGTAAAACTGAAGATGCTTATTTTGTGAAGTTATTTACTTAGGCCTCTCAGTTGGCTGGCCAGCTTACATGTTGGCTTCTTGGCTGATTTTTTTAGTTTTATTATTAGTATTGTTATTGACTTATTGTTACATGCATTTTAAATCATTTGCAAAGTGAAGAACCCTTAGTGTGGAGCAATTCAGGGGTGAAAAACTTGCCCAAGGTTGCTTCACAGTGGTGATGGTCAGATTCGAACCTGCCACCCTCTGGTTGCATGGCAAGAATTCTACCGCTACTCCGCCATGTCTTTACAATGTTGTTCATTCCCACAGAAGATTTGAATTTTATATCAATTGAGCATTGTTACTATGCATTAGATAAATGCTTTAGAAGTATCCAAATAATCTTTCTGATATCAAACACTGAATTGACAACATTAGCAGAGGAGCAGATATGTATGGATTTTATAGTAACTGAGAATTGCTATGACATTACATAAGTTTAACTGTATTGCTAGACTAGTTGCTCTTAGTGGAACTTTTAGTAACATACCAGTGGCTAAGTATTACATGCTTAGTTGCTTACGTATATTTCTGTACATTTACTGAATGTTTCTTGATATTCTGTGTTGTGATGTTCTGAGGAATGTTAACAATGGCTCGAGGTTCAGGCCACAATGTCCAACTGTGTGCCTGTTTGTTTTGTTATTTCTTCATTGTCTGTTTGTCTGCTGAAATTCTTTCACCTATGCAGGTGTTTTTAGTGATGCCCAGGTAGATGGATATGCCCAGGTAGATGAAAATGACACCTTTGATGGCATGGGATTATCATGCACTCTTTGTCCTTCTTTAGAACTTGGTCCTGGTCCTTTGTGGTGCAGGAGTGAACATTGGATACTGTGGTACTTTGGTCCCATGGTCAGTAATCTGGACTGTCTGGGGTTCAAACCTCTGCAATGACTGAAACTTTAGGTTATTGGGAGGGGCAATGACTGAAACTTTAGGTTATTGGGAGGGGTGCTTGCTTTTGGGTAAGTATCCCTGTTAGTAAGTAAGTATGTGTTGGGTTTTAATTGCGTGAGGCCATAGTTTAGTTGACATAATCCTTCTGTGCAGATGTTGATAATTAATTATCAGTCTTAGCCCGGGAGAAGGCAGGCCGGCTGCAGAAAAGGCACTGGGTAGGGTCAGGGTGGTATTTGAAAGTCCAACCGTTTGGGGGGATCTGATCAGTGGGAGAAAAATTGTTCATAGTTTTATTATGCTTAATAAGTTAGCTAAATAAGTTAGCAGTAGTATGAAGCTTCCCCGTGTCATGAATAGAGTGGCTTAGTTTGAATGTTTCGAAGAGAAAACTTCAAGAAGCAGAAAGTTATATCACCTGGTTTTATGTTTTCTAAAGCCATGAATACACTGGAATCTTTCCCACGTAGATTTATCCATCAACTGTTGCCTCTTGATTGCTTCTGTGATGAAACCGCTTTTTCTTTGATATCTTCCAGTATTACATTGAACTGAATTATCCGAATTATGTTTCAATTATCGTTTGATCTGGCATTTCAGTCCAGCATTGTAGTTCTTGCTCTCAGCCACATCTCTAGAAAGCCACACACTGATTCCTTGCAGACTGCTTCATTTCCATTTCCTGACATTTTAATGACAGCTGAGATTTCTAATTCCCATAGATCACACTAATTGATTTCATGATTCAATCCCAGCCCAACAGTAAGAGATAGTCCTGCCTTCTCTCACCCCTTTGAAATGTCTGGGCAAACAAAAAACCTGTGCCCACCCTCAGAGAGGCCATGCATGTGTGTGGTCAATTTGATCCCATGTCTGTGTGTGTATTTGTGTGTGTGTGTGTGTGTGTGTGTGTGTGTGTGAAATGTTGAGACAGCTGAGTTTGAAAGCCGAAAAGAGGGGGGGAATTAATTGCTTTGCTGAGGAGTTCTAACTGATTGATTGCCTCTTTGCTCTTCTTTAAGCATCAAAATGAATCAGATGCAGGCTTTTACCCTTGCATTTCTTTTGTTTATGCGCTTCTGTACCTGTGCTATTTGTTACTGTGGCACTGGTTGTCCCGATGATGGCTGGAACAGCCTCCTACTTGCACACGCTCCTCTCTTGAAGTCCATTGGCCTGTTGATTTGCAACGCCGCTAACATAACTGTAGCGAAATTCCAAAATCCCCAGGGAGTTATTAGAATTTAGGCTGTCGCAACTAGGTCCCCATCCGGTATGGCATGGCTTTGTCTGAGAGAAACAACACACTGAATGTTTATGTACTTTAATTGAACTTCTCTTACATTAATCCGTTTCACACTCTTTTTATCAATTAATTAACTATAACCACTTATGACTATAATAGCAATATTCTAACTCAGATACTTTAACATCAACTTAAATAACAACAGTTTTAATCAGCACTAACGAACATGTTCAGCAACCAACCCAAAGCCGTCAGTATTAAATAAGTTTCACTCTGTCAAACGACTCGGACCAGCGTCTACAACATATCACATTCTCATATTATAATTGTCATGCATCACTCACAGAGTATCACATAGGTCCGAGTTTAATAATCAGTATTCATTACTGTCCTTAAATAGCACACCTCGTATAATAACCATCTTCTTTTTCTATTCATCTGAGTTGTGAACTATAATCAAAGCTAGAGTTCAATTAGTTACAATACAGGCTAAATCTTATCTAAACTAACACCTAACAATGCACAAGAATGTCACAGCCATTAAATAATGCTACCAAATTACATCAAATAGGCATTATAATAACGGAGCATTATACAATCGCAATACATATACAAAACAACCAAACGCAGAATAAATCCCGCGGCAAAAGTCTTATTGCAAAGGCCAAGAGTCATTGAAGAGACCCAGTCTCGTATCTCTCCAACTTATCTCAGCAGCCACTTAGTCAAGTAGCGGCGACTGTACTGTCAAGCCACCACCCAACCAGTTAGCTCATACCAAACTACTACGATGCACAAGGCTCCTACAGAACAGTTATGTTTAAGGAGTATGTGCTAACGCAGCAGGAGCCCAGTCTCGGACCGGTTAACACGACGCGCTCTCGCGTTTATATAGTTTTCTGAAAGGAGAGCCGGAGGAGGGGAGGTTCAACCAATCAGAACACACGTAGCGAAAAGCTTAGGCTTCCTAACCAATAATAACCTACGTGACTTCTCCTATTCTCTCCATGCTAACTTCAAAGGTGCTTAACTATTAATTTATACTTTAATAGATTATACCAATTATACCTATCGATGCACTAAAAATAAGCTTCAAGCGAAACTAAACCGGACTTCTGTAGCGCCTATAATTATGGAGATATGCGCCGTCGAATAGGCCTAAAACTTTAACATGGAGCCTATGGACGCGGACGCAAGAATTAGTGTCGTACAAAACTGCTTCAAACTTAACTAATAATCGTCCTAAAATTCTCCTTTTACGATACGCTTACATTATAAATATTTGTGACTCAATAATTACGAACAGAATTGGACAAAAGTATGGTTTAGTATCAAAACGGAACATTTCAAAACCGTAATGGTAAAGATATTCCTTGCCTACGTGACACATTACATTCAGTAGATATGCAGCGTTATTAATCGCAAAATCTCGTAGCTACACTACGATCGCTATCGTGTAGAAATACCTCTTTACTCTCTCTCTAATGATCAACATCATCTAATTCCATATTAAATAATACTTACTTTGGGATTAACATATATGAATACTCCTACCACCCTTGTTTACTAATGTTAATCGCCTTGACTATTTGCTATCTGCGTCACACAAATGAAAGTGAGGTTACGCGGGAAGATGATATTTAGCAACAACAACAATTCTTCACAATGCCCCCAACTTAGTACATGAATGTCCTCATTCAACATACAATTTCAGTAAAGTTAAAATAACTAATCACCTGAAGCTAACGAGCTTGGCCACGATTTAATCTTCTTTCTTACTAGTAGAAGTAGTGGATGACTTGCTTGCGGCGTATTTGCGTCTCGGGTACTTCACGGCTTTCCAGGAAGAATATTCTCTTGGTAATTTCAACCATTCTAGTACGATTGTATCCTTGAGCAGGACCCATTTCAACCAGAGAAACTTCTTCAACCGGGCGATACATGGACCTAATAAACCCAGCCATGCACGTTCCATCTACCTTTGGACAACTCTTGAGGATCCTCTTGAGGTTTTCCATCGGACACAACGACTTTGCGAAATCCATACCCTTCCTGGCTGCAATTTCCGACTGATCGACCGCCGACATTCTTCTTAACCTTTTCAATCTTCTCTTCTTAATCCAACTCGCTGGAACTTGCACTTCCACTGTAAGCATCTTCCAGTTAGGTTGACGGACATACATGTATCCTGTATGAGGCTGAAACTGAACTCCACAGTCAATATGTTGACCCTCAGGATCAGGTGAGTGAATTGGCTCCATACTCTTCAAGTACTTAATAACCTGTTTCTGACTGTCAGCTTCATTCTTTTTTGAGTTAGTCATCTTCTCCAATCTATCCGTCAATTCTTTAGTGACGAATAAAGGACCTGGTTTAATTTGTAGGTTCCTGATTTTATCCGCCTCGAATGGATCGGTAACTGGTATCTCGTCCTCTACGATCTCAATCACTTCATCGTCTGCTTCCACCGAACTCGGGTGTGACTTCCTTTCCTTCTTGTCTGCGAGTGCTACCGAGATCGTACTATTCGCGGGTTGTTTGGCCACATGGGCGACACGCACTCTACTCAAGGAACGATTATCCGTGCAATGTTTGATTTCTGGAGTCTTCTTCTTTACATCTACAGACACTTTTACAGCGGTCGATTTCGGACTCCATTTTAGTTTCTCTTCTTCTGCTCTTTGCGCCGGTAGAAAAGGGTTGGATTTCTTTTTTGGTTCAGAGATCTTCAAAGCTGGCTGTGCTCTTTTCCTTGCTACAGGTTTCTTTACTTCGGTTGTTTTTGTTACTCTTACTGCTTTATTCACTTCTGCAGTTTTCTTCGTTTCAACAGTTTTCTTCTCTTCTTTATTTCCTCCCGTTTCATGCGTAGGAATCATAACTGGTGTTCCTCGATATACACGCAACATTTGAGCAGGGTTTCCTACCTTGTGTAGAGCCATCAGATGCAAATGTAAGCCCAAATCGTCATCTCTAATCTCTTCACAAACTGGGCAGCAGACTTTGCTCGACGACATAGTCTAAACAAACAAACAATAATAATAATAATAATAATAAATAATAAATAAAAACAATTTCAATTACTATTAATGTTCGTAACGCAGCGGTCGGCGAAGGCGTTCTCGTGGTCGCAACCGAGGAATATCCCCTTTCATTTTTTCTTCAGATTCTCTCCCGTAGCATTCCATTTCAAGTGCGTCATCATCGATTAGATCTTTATGGCGGATTTCAGTGAATTTCCGGTATTCTTTGAATTTCGAAGCCGCATCTCGTACGTTGTCGCCACACAAGCATTTATCCTGTTCTGGCGAAGGTCGACACAAGACCAGTTTATCTACGTGCACGACAAAGGTGCGACCCCGAGGAAGTTTCTCCACTTTGAAATTTAATGGTCCAGTTTGCTCGGTTATTTTGAACGGACCCTGATAGAATCTTTCCCATTTCGGATAATGATTCCGTCGTTTCCTGGGTATAAAGACCCAGACCTTGTCCCCAACAGAGAATTTCTTAATCCTGACACCCATGTCGTATCCTCTTTTACGTCTCTTAGCGGACGAGTTTAAGTTCTGTCTTACCAACTCGTATGCATTTTCTAAGGTTTCACGTAACTCCCGTGCATATGATGTTTGTTCTGAAGGCTCATGACGTGGAGGAATTCCGTACACTATGTCTACCGGCATTACATTTTCTCGGCCGAACATTAAAAAATTCGGTGAATACCCGGTACTTTCGTGTATTGATGCTCGGAACGCAGCGGCTATAATGGGTAAAATTTCATGCCAATTCCTGTGATTATCTGCAATCACTTTCCCTATCATTTGATTCATGGTTCTGTGAAATCGTTCTATAAGCCCATTGGTTCGAGGTTCGTAACTCGTGGTACGAATCTTCTCAATCCCAAGTATCGAACACATTTCTCCGAACACGGCTGACTCGAAAGCCGGGCCACGATCTGACAAAATTCTTAATGGAGTTCCGAACACGGCGCAGATCTTCTCCACTATTATTCGAGCGAGAGTCACTGCCTCTTGATTCCGTATAGGGGCCACCTCTACAAATTTAGTGAAGTAATCCATCATGGTAAAAATATAAATGTGTCCTTTACTAGATCTAGGATGTGGACCCGTTACATCGATAGATAAAACTTCCCATGGAGCTCCACAACGTATCGGACATAATTCCGCCTGTTTAGGAGGGCGACCCTGTCGATATCTCGTACACTCTTCACAAGACCGGCAAAATATATAGGTGTCTTTTGACCAGCCGGGCCAATACGCACGTCGACGGACCTGATCTCGGGAGCGTCGTACACCTAAATGACCTCCAGTAATCCCGGTATGACACATTCTGAGGAATCCTGGACGCAATTTCCTCGGCATCAACAGTTGCCGCAGACCGTCCATTCTCTCTCGATATAGCACATTTTCTGTTCGAACTATCTGATCTCTCATAAACCAAAGCTTTTTAGTAGCTTCATCCGCGGTGACTAATTCTATCAAAGCTGGTTCACCATGATCCTTCCAATCATGTATCTGACTGAGCAGGGAATCTTCTTTTTGTTCCTCTTCCATGGAAATTCCGATTGGTATCCGCCAGTTAGCAGCATCATCTTTAGAACAATTATTTTTCACCATCGCCACTGTGGTTCCTTCGTCAGAGCTCGGCCGTCTCGATAAAGCATCTGCATTCCCGTGAGATCTTCCAGGACGATGAACGATATCGAAACTGAATTCCGACAATCGCTCTTGCCATCGGCGCTTGCTGTCCTTTCGGGTCAGGAGTTCTCTGCAGCCATTGTAGGGCGGCATGATCAGTCCTCAAGACGAAATGACGGCCTAATAAATATGTCTTAAAATATTTGAGAAAGTACACTACAGACAATAATTCTCTGCGAGTTGTGCAGTAATTCCTCTCGGCAGTGGATAAAAGTCGACTTCCATATGCTAATACTAATTCACTTCCTTTTGCCTTTGTGATAAAACTGCGCCGATTGCAAACTCTGACGCGTCGGTGTCAATTATGAACTCGTCGTCATCGTTGGGCAGGCCCAAAATAGGTGCCGACATCAACTTCTGCTTGAGATTTTCAAAGGCCTCTTGTTGATCGGATGTCCATACATATTTTACACCTTTCCTCGTTAATTTACTCAAAGGCTCGGATTCGTTAGCAAAATCAAGAACAAATCTTCGATAATATGAACATAGGCCCATGTATGCTCGTAATTCCTTTATATTTTTAGGTACTGGCCATGTTCTAACCTTTTCAATTTTGGTTGGATCTACCGAAACTCCTTCACTGGACACTACATGTCCTAAAAAGTCTACCTTCTGACTCATCAACCGGCATTTTGAAACTTTCAATTTGAGATGAGCTTGGCGTAGTCGTGTGAATACTTCTTTTAATCGATGGATATGTTGACTTGGAGATTGCGCGAAAATAATCACATCGTCTAAATACACTAAGCAAACGCTGAAATTTAGTCCAGTCAAAATCATGTCCATAGTTCTCTGGAATGTAGCGGTCGCTCCGGATAGGCCCATGGGCATTCGTTTCCATCGGAAAGATCCTTTCCGTGTCACGAAGGCTGTTTTGTCAGCATCCTTATCATTCATCGCGATCTGGTGATAGCCACTGGTGAGATCTAATGTACTAAACCACTTGGCTCCGCTCAAGGCATCTAGGCAGTCATTAATCTTGGGTAGAGGATAAGCATCACAGCGAGTCACTGCGTTTAATGAACGGTAATCCAGGCAAAATCTTAACGTGCCGTCCTTCTTTTTTACTAGCACTACGTTGGCTGCCCATTCGCTTTGTGCTGGTTCAATTAATTCGTCCTTTATCATCTGCTCGACCGTTTCGTCAATGATTCCCTGTACACTTGGGGTTGAGAGCGCAAAGGTTGTCGCACAGGACGCGCACTGCCCGTGTCTATACAGTGCTTGGAGACCTCGCAACATCCCAAGTCATTTTTATCTTGTGAAAACACGTCTGGGAACTCTCGTAACATTTCTTTCAAATCTTGCTTACCCTCCTCGGAAAGATTCGGATCCACTTTATCTAACAAAGTGCTTATTATTTGTTCGAACTGAGGATTCGTAAGTGTCTTCTGGATTTGTTTGTCGTCTAAGATTTCTACCGGATGCAAAACTCCCGCAAGTTCCTGTTCATTTATGGTTGCGGATTCTGCGCGAGTATTCATTATTCGAATGACGGTATCGTGGTCTCCTTCGTTGAGTAACACTCTGGCCGTGTGAATTCCTGGAAAAAGTTCTTGATGTTCTATCATCATTGCAGAGCTACAGCCTGACTGTCTTCCTTGACCGACTATCTTAGATGGTACATTGAGTTCAGAAAAAGGAGGAATCTCCACGCTTTCGGTTATATGAACGCGTCTACACCATCCCGCTCCATCTTTCTTTATTAATGGTAGCTGGCATCGTCCTACAAAGAGTTTTCCTTTAGCGAAACTTAACCCGCATTTGTTATTGGACATAAATTCCATTCCCAGCATTGTTTCGTTTACTTGCTCTGATACTACGAAGGTGGTCATTCTACGGCAGTTCTTATTGAATTGTACGTTAAGCGAAATTTCGCCTTTCACTCTTATTTCGCTGCCGTTGGCCGCATAAAGCTTCCGCTTTGTCTTGTCTAAGAATCTGTCTGCTACCAAGAAGGCAGGTAATAAGTTTATTTCTGATCCTGTGTCAATGAGACAAAGACAATCCTGGTTATTTATACGACCTCGTACGTACAGTGACTGTGAATTCTCGAATCCGGCTGATCGTGCAGTCGTATTATAATTTACTGACGAAGTTCCTTGGCTGTTCTTTCGCGGCGCTCTGCAATTTTTGCTCAAATGTCCTAACCGTTGGCAGTTATAGCAACGTACTGTACGCGATCCGCCGTTCGACGTGTTCTCACTTGGTGTGCCCCCAACTTGTTGTGCAACAATATTCGTAGACAGTCCTAATCCTTGTTCTCGGCCGCGATTGTGCTCGGTTGGGTATCGTCCGTTAGGAACCCACTGTGGAACGGAATATTTCCTTTCCATGGGTTTCATCCCATGCTCTTCATGCCGGTGCTGAACTTCCATGAAGTCTTTCACTTGCGCTGCCAGTGCAGTATGAGCTTCCATCATATCCTTCATTTGCGCTGCTAATTCTGCTATCGTGTCCTCTTGTTTTGTAGCTCGTACTTGGCGTCGGGAGTCACGCCGCGGTCCTTCGTCTGAACTTAAGTCTCTTAATGATCTTTTATATGTTTCGAGGCGTACCGCTGTGCGGAATGTTTCATCTAACGATTTCGGTTCCCGCTCTCGCACTTTGAGTGATAATTCGGAATCAGCCATGGCGTCCAAAAAAGCATCCCTAGCGATTAGTTCGGTCGTTTCGCTCGCTGGAGCCGGATAGGCCAATGTTACGAGTCTGCGAACATCATGCAAAAGGTCGGCTAAGCTTTCTCTATCTTTCTGTCTACGACACCTCAGCTGTGTTCTGAAGGTCTCGGCTTGAGATTCCAAACCGTATCTTTGTCGTAATCGTTCTGTTAGCTCTTCGTAAGTGATATCTACTCGTGAGCCAAAATCCCAAAGCAACTGAGCGGCTGATTTATCTAGCGCGCATTGTAAAAAGTCGGTTCTCTCGTTCTCTGACCATTGGTTGTGGTTAGCACACACTTCGAACTGTTTGAGAAAGGACTCTAATGATCCGGAACCGTCGAATCGACTGGGCTTCATGAATTGACGTTTGATCATGGGCCGACCAGTTGGCATTACTTTCGTAAGCAAGTTCTCGGGCCATGATTTTGTCCTTTCAACGATCGGAGCGTCCAACAACGACTGTTCATTCCCGCCGCTTTCGTATCTTCTCGATACTCCTCTTCCGTTACCGGTCATGCGATCTATGTGTACGGGTTCTGTTGAAGATACCCTTGGAACTTCTTCTACTCGAGTTGGACTCTCGAGAAAGTCATCCGCGATATCCAACAATTCATATCTTATGACAGAATGCTCAGGTGGTTCCATGGTTCATATGTTCAAGTAAATATGCAATTCATAAAATGCTCAGAAGGGTTATTGACTAAGAATTATTTGCTCAACAGTTTTACATATAATACGTATATAAGCATTTATAGTGTGTATGTCTTCAATAATTCTCTATGTTCTCTTATTCTTACATACCTCAAGTCTCACAGACAACGGACCCCACTTCTGGTACCAATTTGTAGCGAAATTCCAAAATCCCCAGGGAGTTATTAGAATTTAGGCTGTCGCAACTAGGTCCCCATCCGGTATGGCATGGCTTTGTCTGAGAGAAACAACACACTGAATGTTTATGTACTTTAATTGAACTTCTCTTACATTAATCCGTTTCACACTCTTTTTATCAATTAATTAACTATAACCACTTATGACTATAATAGCAATATTCTAACTCAGATACTTTAACATCAACTTAAATAACAACAGTTTTAATCAGCACTAACGAACATGTTCAGCAACCAACCCAAAGCCGTCAGTATTAAATAAGTTTCACTCTGTCAAACGACTCGGACCAGCGTCTACAACATATCACATTCTCATATTATAATTGTCATGCATCACTCACAGAGTATCACATAGGTCCGAGTTTAATAATCAGTATTCATTACTGTCCTTAAATAGCACACCTCGTATAATAACCATCTTCTTTTTCTATTCATCTGAGTTGTGAACTATAATCAAAGCTAGAGTTCAATTAGTTACAATACAGGCTAAATCTTATCTAAACTAACACCTAACAATGCACAAGAATGTCACAGCCATTAAATAATGCTACCAAATTACATCAAATAGGCATTATAATAACGGAGCATTATACAATCGCAATACATATACAAAACAACCAAACGCAGAATAAATCCCCGCGGCAAAAGTCTTATTGCAAAGGCCAAGAGTCATTGAAGAGACCCAGTCTCGTATCTCTCCAACTTATCTCAGCAGCCACTTAGTCAAGTAGCGGCGACTGTACTGTCAAGCCACCACCCAACCAGTTAGCTCATACCAAACTACTACGATGCACAAGGCTCCCACAGAACAGTTATGTTTAAGGAGTATGTGCTAACGCAGCAGGAGCCCAGTCTCGGACCGGTTAACACGACGCGCTCTCGCGTTTATATAGTTTTCTGAAAGGAGAGCCGGAGGAAGGGGAGGTTCAACCAATCAGAACACACGTAGCGAAAAGCTTAGGCTTCCCTAACCAATAATAACCTACGTGACTTCTCCTATTCTCTCCATGCTAACTTCAAAGGTGCTTAACTATTAATTTATACTTTAATAGATTATACCAATTATACCTATCGATGCACTAAAAATAAGCTTCAAGCGAAACTAAACCGGACTTCTGTAGCGCCTATAATTATGGAGATATGCGCCGTCGAATAGGCCTAAAACTTTAACATGGAGCCTATGGACGCGGACGCAAGAATTAGTGTCGTACAAAACTGCTTCAAACTTAACTAATAATCGTCCTAAAATTCTCCTTTTACGATACGCTTACATTATAAATATTTGTGACTCAATAATTACGAACAGAATTGGACAAAAGTATGGTTTAGTATCAAAACGGAACATTTCAAAACCGTAATGGTAAAGATATTCCTTGCCTACGTGACACATTACATTCAGTAGATATGCAGCGTTATTAATCGCAAAATCTCGTAGCTACACTACGATCGCTATCGTGTAGAAATACCTCTTTACTCTCTCTCTAATGATCAACATCATCTAATTCCATATTAAATAATACTTACTTTGGGATTAACATATATGAATACTCCTACCACCCTTGTTTACTAATGTTAATCGCCTTGACTATTTGCTATCTGCGTCACACAAATGAAAGTGAGGTTACGCGGGAAGATGATATTTAGCAACAACAACAATTCTTCACATAACACTCAATGTATCTGGAGTGCCTACCTTTGCTGCTAAGAGCACGTCGTGGCAAGAACTTCACAGGAATAAAAGGTTGTAGTAAATTGCCTGTTGAAGCAACGATAAAAGTTTTGATATGTACCCACAGAATGTCTGTTATAAGTGTGGAATTCTTTAGTTACTATTGCATCATTTTTCAGTTGTGTGTGTGTGCTGTATATGTTTTGTGTAGCAGACTTTGGAATCTCGATTGTCTGCTGAGAGTAAAGGCCCAGGTGATGACCAGGGATAATGAAACAGGGATGTGGGTACCACTGGGTGGAGGGGGGATGAGTGTGATCAGCCTCCACCGAGTCGACGCTCCAGGGACCAACGGAGATGGAAAAGACGTCACCTGCTTGATCCTGGGCGAGAGAATTGCAGATAGAATTGTAGGTTATCTCTGCAAATCTGTGTCCTGGATTTTTTGCCTTTTAAAATTTATTTTAATTTCCCAATAATTCTTCACATATCTAGCAAAATTTAATGCATTTTTTGCATAGAAAGTTAATTATGAGAATTATCAGTACTACTTTGTTATTATTGTCATTATTTTTATTATTATTATTGTTGTTGATGTTGTTGTTGCATGGTTGTTATTATTATTATTATTATTATTCGACTATTTATGAAGCGCCGTAACATGGCCATCGGCCAAAACCAAAGGCGCTGTACAATCAACACACAGCTAATAACTGTACGATCTGGTGAACAAGTACGTTTTTAGTTCTTTGGCGAACGTTTCAGGAGAAATAGTCCCGGCCAGCGAATCGGGGAGCGCATTCCACAGAAGTGGGTTGCCGTGAGTCATGGAGCGCTCGCCAAACTTCCGAGTCCTGGCCGGAGGAGGAACGTAAAGCCGGTGGCGACTGCTGGATCTCAGCTGGAGGCGGCACCGGTCGTCGTTTGTTTCCGTACCAGGCGTGACAAGTAATTGGGGCAGGCAGGGTCGGCGCGGAAAGTCAGCCAACACCGCTTGTAGACTATGCGCTCCGGGACCCGAAGCCAATGGAGCTTGTCCCTCAGCACAGGTGTCACATGCTCGTGCCGCCTCAGGCGAAAATAATCCGCGCAGAGGCATTGATGACCGCCTGGAGTCTGCTAAGCTGGTTCCCAGGAAGTCCGAGAAGGACACTGTTACAGTAATCCAGTCTCGAAAATGCGACGAGCGCGGACGAGATGGATGGCGGCGGTGTTGTTATGTAACGGCGAACTTCCCTAATTCGCCGGAGTTGGAAGAAGCAAGAGCTAACATGCATTAATTAATTTGCAAAGTGAAGAATCATAAGTGCAAGACAATTAAGGGTGAACAACTTGCCCAAGGTTGCTATGCGGTGGCTAGGGTCAGATTTGAACCTGCTACCCTCTGATTACATGACATTACCGGTAATCCTACAACTACCCCACTTCAACGATGCTCCCAAATTATGTTGACTCAACTTAACTGGCCTATAAATTTGGACTTTCACATTGAATTTACTCGAGTGAAGATTTAAAACCTATTTTTCGATTTGTAATGTAATTGTATTTGTAATATTGCATGTTTCCTGTTTGCTCACTAGATGGTGCTGAACTGTGAGTTGTTGCGTGACTTCCAATACACTTCAGTCAACCCTACATTTCATCACTGGACAACAAATAACAAACGCTTTGGATTGACATTTCAAACGTCATCCGATGCGACCGCATTCCATAAAATTATCCAAAACTCCAGGACGAAATTAGACTTGGTACCTCAATCTCATTCATCAGACTGGAAATATTTTTGTAGTAACCACCTCTCCCTTACAATTGTTTAATAATAATAATAATAATAATAATAATAATAATAATAACAACAACAACAATAATTGGATTTTAAATGTGTTAGTAGGATTTCTCCTGTGTTGAAAGCCACTGCAGCAGGGCATAGCACTGCCATAGTTAAATATAGGGCATGAACCATAAGATGAGACCGGAGGCTGATGGCTCAAATTGACCAATGGCCAGCTATTGGTCAGTTTAAGGTTTTTCAGCCTCTGGCCCTTTTAAGTTGTTCAGGCCCAATAATAATATTAATAATGGCTGTGGTACTAACGTCAAGACTAACTTTCACATCAGACAGTTTGGTATCTTTGTCTAAGATATAATATATATATATATATATCGTATCCCTTTTGAATACTTGATACTATTTGAGATATATTTGCAGTCATCTCATGCAGTATCTCATATCATCAGCTTGACAATCTGGTATTTGGAGTGGTTATCAAAATTTCATGCTGCAATTTTCTCTTAGAATGTGACATTTTTCTTTCAGTGGAGCCAGGTTCTGACATACACACAGAAGTAGGGATCATTGCTGTGCAAGTAGGGAACCAGTCTAACATTACATTGTGCTGAAATATTATTTCTCTGCATGGATTAATCTTTGTGTGTATTTTAAAAATCGGCTTTTTCTACATTATTTCATGCAAGGTTTAACATACATGTACAGATTAACATACATCTACAGAAGTAGTTGAGTATTGTTCTTAATTTAACTGGATATGTAACGATTAGTGCAATTGTTGTGACAGTATTGCTTATATTTTAATTTAGAAATTTGAAATTTCAAAGAAGTAAATCTACATCGTTTGAATTTTTGAATGGGGAATTTATTGTGTGTTTGACATTTTCAAGGGTTTGTATAGCGCTATTTCTTTTTTATTCTATACCGGTAATTTGGATTTTCTCTGTACGAATTTTTTTGTTTTTAGAACATGGACATTTCAGAACAGGCAGCGTTTAGCGAATTGCAAGAACCAGAAAAGAACAATGCATTGGCGAACGAGAATGGTTCTCATGTTGCACCAGAACTTATGCCAGAAAATGCTTCAAGAACACCCGGCATTATTCCTCATATACGTATAAAGCAGCCACGTCCACCAACATCACAACTCCTACCAGATCAAAATAGATCGTCACCAAGCATACTTTCCCAGGTCTTTCCACCGCCGTGCGGTAACACCACACCAGGTCAGACGCCTGGCATCACGCTAAGTGACCATGGGTTCTATGCTGATGTTTCTGCGAACAGCGCAAGCCTTGATGGTAAGCAGAGTGGTACATGGTTGGAAAGTGGTAAAGACCACCACAGCAGCCGGAAAATTGGACACTTATCGATGTCTTCCGATAATGGAGATGAGATTGTCTATTTCAGTGGCGCCTATGTTCAATTTGCGAAAAACAGTGAGCCCGACAGACATGAGTATTGCTACCCGATGTTCGACTCCTTTAAATTTTCACCGTATGGGACACCGCCTCAGTCTCCGTATCCAGAATCACAACAACAGGTTCGCTTTCCAGCGTCCGTTCCGGTCCCTGTTCCAGTTAAGTCGCGGCGGAAGTGGTTGAGGTGGAAGAGGAGTTTGCCGCATCGCCGGTATCCAAACCCCGGTAGAAAGTCTCGCTGTGTCCACTGCAACGAGTTCTTTGTGCCGGAGGAGAATTTCCGTGGGGCGTGCAAGGACTCGCCAGACCGAGTCTTAGCCTGCATTCGGACTGCTACTTGCATGTGCTGTCGAGACGCCGTTCTCTATCACTGCGGGGGCGAGGACTCAGACTTCGAGGGAAACGGTGAAGCGGACCACAGATTCAAAGGTCGTCGTAGAGGTTGTCGCCGGCGGGTTATCACGATTCTCATCTGCCTCGTGGTGCCTTGTCTCTGGTACTATCTGCCACTTCGGGCATGTCATAAACTTGGCATGTCGTGCCAGTGCTGTGGCCCGCGGCACAAAGCGGCGTGATCAATCTCAACGTGGTGTGCGTTGCCACTTACTGTGTATTTAAATTCAGGGAACAGTATTCACTTATAATTATCTTCCTGTGCAATTTCATCTTGATATTTCTGCACTTGTGTTTCTTTCATCGGCATCATTCATAATTATTGTTTTGTCGCCACTGGCTTGAACCATTTGATTTCTATTTAAAATGTTTTTTATTTCAGTTTATGAAGAAAATAATCTGACATTCTGCATTGTACGGTTTATTTCTTGTTCAGTTTGTGAAACCCATGTGATTTGATTGCAATGATATGAGATACAATTCTTATCCATTAATTATGTTGATGTGCCATTTAATAGTGACTTTCAGTTTTATTGTTTCATAATTTGTGTTTATGAACCGGTTTTTTATGCAGTTAGGTTGTGATGAATCAACTTGTGTGCCAAACTATTTCTAGGGTTTAATATCTTGTTAGGAAGTCAGTACTCAGTACTGTATATGTTACACAGTCTTGTTTAATTTATTCTTGCAAATGACAAAGAATATATCAAATGTTTTGTCTGAAATATGGCTGTTTGTCAACGATAGTTGGCTGTGTGAAGTTATTATTTTGAATTTACACGAGAAATGTGTTTTTCTTTTACTGTTACTGACTAATGCAGTGTTGCTTTCTGATTTGGTTGAAAATAATTGTTTTTCGTGTTATTTT
The DNA here is from genome assembly GCA_018105865.1 of Metaphire vulgaris. Classification (NCBI taxonomy): domain Eukaryota; kingdom Metazoa; phylum Annelida; class Clitellata; order Crassiclitellata; family Megascolecidae; genus Metaphire; species Metaphire vulgaris. The sequence goes on along the minus strand of CM030832.1, from coordinate 36,064,199 downwards.
ACATGTTATTCTGGTTTTCCATTTTAAATGTTTTTCATTCTGAGTCCATTTTTATTTAAATGTTGTTAATAATTTCATGTGTTTGAGTTGATGTTTGATTATACTCGTGTGGTCAGAAAACCATGACAGAGAATTATAACAGTTGCAGTTTATTTATGCTGAGTTTATAGGACAGATCAAAGGTCATTGACAGTGTTGCCTTGGTGACGATTCTATTGTTAGTAGCCTAGATGTGTCTAGTTTGTTGAATTGCTGAATTTTTGTATGTTTAATTTTGTTATCTTCAGTGAATCATTAATCTTAGGTAATCAAAATGGTCAAGAAATTTATTGTCTATCAGAGTTACAATCCCAAGTGCTTGAAGATCAATCAATTTATCAGTCAATTGTTTTTTTTTAGTATTTAAAATTACAATCAAAGTTCCGAAACAATTAAACATCACAGTGCATTTAATATCTGTAACCATAGGCGGATCCAGTGGAGGGCACAGGGGCACTTCCCCTTCCCCCCTACCACTACCACCACTCCCAAAATGTTGTTTTGTTAATTACTCATCGTGGCCACAAGCCAAAATATTGAAAAGACCTGAATAAATATGCAAATGTTGCTTTTTTCGTACGTTTTAAACACTTTAATGGCCCACATTGAGTCACGTGAAAGGGGTTCCAAGGCAGAATGGCGATTGGAAAACAAAGTCCCCCTCCAACTGAATTCCTGGTTCCACCTCTGCCTATAACAATAATTTATTATACTAAAAAAGGAAGAACGTGTCTACATCAGTGTTTTATTCAGACTCCAGGCCTTTGGGGGGAAATTGAGGCTTTCGGGGGGAATTGACTTGGTTGGAGGGAAAAGATGCAGTTCAATGCAAAATTTGTGTAAGTGCTGGGATTGGGGGGAATTGTGAGGTTTGTGGGGGGATCTCCTCTCCTAACAGGCCTGTATAAAACACTGCTCTACATTAGCTCCAGACCAAAAAAGTTTCAATATTATAGTTGTGATCTTTGCAGGATTCTATAGGGTGTGTTTGGTTGACTTGTGACAGTTTCACAAATTCTGATCCTACAGAGTGTGACAGTTTTGGGTGATGATTTTCTGTTTATTATCTTTAGTTCATTGAGTTTCTGAAAGGACATAATTTCCAGTAGATGTATTTCTTAACTTAACACAGATCAGCGATTCCAGTAGACATGTATGCATGTGTTCACTGTTCAGTAGGCCCTTCCTTTTTTCTTAATACGCAAATGTTTCTATTTAGTTAATAATAATGTTTTGAAGCTATCCTATTCATTAATCATAAAACAAATAAATTAATGTTCTCTCAGTCAACGTATACCGGTATAGGCTAGCATTCATTATCTTTGTAGTGAAATAATAATTGTTTTCTTGGTGTAGCCACAGTTATGCTCTCATTCTGGCTGATACCAGTCGTGCCATGGCATTTGCGTTAAACCGTTGAGAAATCGGGGAGGGAGCAGTGGCGGCTCTAGGATTTGGCAAGTGGGGGCCGTTGGGGTGGCAACTTCTAATCATGGGGGCCAACCATTTGTTGTTAGGTATGTAGTATTAAGTATAGAGTCCCAACTGGGGGCCAGGAACTCAATAGGGGGTACAGCCCCCCTGTGGAGCCGCCACTGGGAGGGAGTAGGCCTAATAAGATAGCATGAATGGTCAAGGAAAATGCGTGAATGAGTGAAACGCTAATTACTGAGCTTTTTACCCGAAAATATCAATGTGTCCCCCTATTTCGGAACCCTGGCTACGACACTGAAATGCAATAAACTTTAAAATCAAGAATGTATATTTATGCGTGGCACCGTACGCCACACGATGCGAATTGCTGTTGCTTTCTATCCGGGGAAACGGTGTGAAATGACGGCGGTCTTGGACTTATAATTATGTACAGATGGCTTCGTGGTTGAACCCTAACATAGTCTGGTTCCCTTCACGGCGTTTTCGGCGCAGACGAGAGGCAGGAGAACAGCCTCGTAGACGATGTCGATGACGGGCACGCAGCAGCCGCAGCAGGCTTTCCATGGCAACAGGATGACGTAGACGAAGCACATGATGAGGGCCACAGGCCAGGCAAACAGCAGCAGGACAAGCAGCCAGATGACCATCGATATGCAAGAACAGTCACACATCTTCCGCTTCTTCCGTCACTCCCTTCGATCGACGAACACCACGTGATGCGCGGATGACGGAATGACGACTGGACTGCATGTACAGTAGGATGCACAGAAACAAACGCTAATTATTTGTGTTCATCTGTCTGTCTGTCTGTCTCAGACTGTCTGTCTCAGACTGTCTGTCTGTCTGTCTGTCTGTCTGTCTGTCTGCCTGTCTGTCTGTCTGTCTTCCTATAAATTGTCACGCAGTCTGAAATATTTCTCCAGAGTTTACGATTTAAATCTACCATCGCCCAAACGTCTGTAGCAGTTGGGGCTCCTCCCAAGACCTCAATGGAGACCCCACGGTGCTCCCCACTCTAAGTGGGAGAGCACATTGGCACCACTTGGAGTGGGGGAGAACCCACGGTGCTCCCCCACTTCAGTGCTCTCACACTCCCAAGTAGCTTAGGGCAAAGTCGACCTACGGTAATATATATATATATATATATATATATATATATATATATATATATATATATATATATATATATATATATATATATATATATATATAACTAATTAGTATTTTTAATTAGTAATATTTAATCAGTATTTCTGTGCTTGAACATAATTAATGGAAACAAAATCATATGGTCTAATGATTTTTTGTTTCCATTAATTATGTTCAAAGCACAGAAATACTAATTATTTGTGAGTATTATATATACAGTATATATACGCTTATAATTATAAATACCCACTTGCTCAAATCCATGCAGTTTTCGATTAGCCGCTAGAAAATTTACCTTCACAAAAACCAACGAAAGACCAGTTTTCTTACGCCTTTAAAACAATACTATCGTCGATGAGTTTTTGCGATTTAAAAGTTTAAATTTCTTTTGTAATTCGACTTCTCTGATATTAAATAAAGAGACCCGTTCCGTGGACAGTTCAACCTAGGCAAGCCGTGACAAAAAGTAAAGGCATGACGCCTGACCAGCGGAGTTCTCCGTCACGCCAAAGCTAACATGACCGTCGCCGTCTTGGCATAGGTTAGGCCTACAGGGGAAGACGCAGTGTAACCATGGCAACGCCACTATACACAGACTGTTGTAGAAGTGTAGGATAGGCCTAGAGCTGCCTGTTCAATTCCGACACAACACATAGGCCTATAGGCAGTGCATTGAACGTTGCCTGCACTATGTTGCATGTAATTTGACCTATAAGCTCTGAAAAATTATTAAAAATTGGGAAGGAGTAAAGGAAAACGTATATATATATATATATATATATATATATATATATATATATATATATATATATATATATATATATATATATATAACGAATCAGTAGGCCTATTAAAATTCTGCTGAATATTCTTGCTTGTTACAGACGGATTGTTTTAGGAATTTCGAAGTAAACTAGAGCCCCGCCCCCAGTGTTTAATCTAGATTCTAGACTCCTGGACTCCGGGGGGAAACTGAAAAAGCCGGTGGGAACTGACAAAACCGGGAGAATTTTGCTAGGGGATGCTGTTAGTAAATGTAGTATGCCAAAATTTCCGGGGGAATTTGAAATTTCCGGGGAAGGGCAATTTTCCCCTCCGGAAACGGCCTAGATTAAACCCTGCCCGCCCCTCTATTTATTCTAAGTAAATAGCACGAACTTCATAATATTGTTTCTCTCAGATTGTTTATTGTGGTCACTACATTCCATGAACAACAACAGCTGAGTTCAGCCTACAGGCCTAGGCCTACGCAAATCTAAATTCTTGACCTTCGAGTACATTTAAGCTATAAACTGTTCATCGTAGCATACAAATTCTAGAATCCAACACATTACTAACTGTTACTACTATTTCATAGGAAATTGAGCGAACGCCTTTATTTACAGCCAGACTAAGAACGATTCAGTGGCGTACCCAGGTAACGGCAGATGGGGGCGGGGGTAGATGCCCTGGGCACCACTTGCAGGGGACGCAAAAATTGTGATCTTGCTCTCTTCTAAGCGTAAAAAGAGAAGAAACTGAGAAAACTGTCTTTGAGTATATCATAGACCAGTTCGCATCAATAAAAGCAAGAAAAGTGCATCTGTAGTTTTAATTCTTTGTGTCAAAAAGACGTCATAATTTGTTGATTAAAGATTTGTAAACCTGCTATATAATTTTCTGACCCCCTGCCATGGGTGCCAAATACCCTAGGTACGCCCCTTGTGCGATTCGAGTAGATATTTGGCAGTGATGTTGCTTAAACTGCATATAAAAAAATCTTATTACACCCGGTGCTTGTTAACCTATACTCAAGACCGGCGCTGAAACATATAATACTGGATGCAGTGCGAATAAGAACACACGCGTTCAATAAAAACATAGCGAGCTGTAAAGAACAAGTAAATGCAAGTCACGGATTTCATGTATTACAAATGGATTACAAATGTTTATCCTGATTCTCCAGTTAACGTTAAGCTGAATCAAGTTCAAAGACTGGCCGTGTAGGAATATTTCAATTGAGGGGGGCAGTGGCGTGCAGTGGTGGGCGCCCGGGGCCAAGTTGACAAAACTGTTTGACGAGCAAAGAAAAGGTCGCTGAGTAAATTTTGGCATCCCTCCCCCCACCATTTGATCGGCGCCCGGGCCCACGCCCCACCGGCTCCCTTCTGCACGCTACTGGTGGAGGGACTGGGGCATTGTCTTAATTCTGATTGATTGATTTAGCACTACTGTTAGATGGTGTCCCATCTATAACAACTACCGGACTTGGGATGTAGAATTCCAGACCAACCAACCCCGTCCTCCAATGGCTCAACCCTTTCGTTTAAATTAGCAAACCTATGCTATATTAAAGCTAGGAAATCGATAGCATATTAGTTACTCGTTTTATCTAATTCCCAAGCAAACCGTTTAGCATTTGACACAACTGCTGTGAAAAAAAAACAGTTTTAAGCAAATGACCGCCTTCACAAATAATTCTTATTCCTGAGATCTGAGAGATGAAGGCATCTTCTGGCGTTGCTTGCATTCGTGTCATGCAAATCACGACTCTTCTGCGTATACGGATTTCAGACAAAATGAACAAAACGGCAGCAAAAAATATGCCAGAACTAAGCAATAAAACGGCCATGACAGGATTTTACGGTGGCGACCTAGGGTATGGCAGGTAGCAATGGCGTAGTCAGGATTTCCGGAAGGGGGTGTTTGGTTTTTGGTTTTGACTGCGACCAACTTCCGAAAAATCTTGACAAGCAAAAAGGTCATCTCCTCATCTCTATTTTTAATTTTTTTCCTTCCAGGTGCTGACAAGCAAAAAAAGGTCATCACTTCTGAAACCGTTATATTCTATAGCCAGGTAGCCAAGGGGGAGTTTTGCCCCAAAAATCGCGTCCCAAAATTAAAAATGCATAGAAACTCATTAAAATATTTTTTCGGCAGCCAATGGGGTATTTTTTGCATCGGATGGAATCCGTTGCTGCCGAGCTTGAGACAAGAGACGCAACTTCAAGCAAAGATCACACAAGGGCGCGGCTCTTAAAAGACTGCACGCCGAACCCAGTTCACACTTGCACAGCGAGCGTCCTGTCTGCCTCCCCCCCTCTTTTTCGCATATCCCAGGATTCCCAGCAATGTCTGCGCGATACTTATACCGCATGTTACCACTGCAGCATTTTTGCAAGAGTCAACGTCGCCTTTTAATTGTTTCCTGTACGGCTTCTTCAACCACCTGCTGTGCGTCTGGAATCGCCGTGTATGCAGACGATTTCCTGTTGGCCGTGGGTCGTGTCATGAGGTCAGGCCAGCAGTTGTGCACGTCTGACAGCACAGCTGCTGGAAATACGGTCGGTTGCAGAACTGATATTTGAGCACCAGCGGGCAGTACTCCACTTTGCTTATGTCACTGCATTCACCTGTTACAGGTAAGACCAACAAACAACCAGGTGTGAAAAAATCGGTATTTGAGAGTGGGTGTGGGGAAAGAACTTTCAACTCTCATTATTCTTTTAAAAGTTAGTAAGATAATTTATAATTTTATGATAGCACGAAACTTCCCACATTGCTATGCATAGAATGAACCGTTGGGGAAGTCAATAAGCGGAGGCAAGGAACCCCCCCCCTTCTGCCCGACCAGCACCACACTCAAAAATCTAAACGCATAGCAAATTCACCCTCCTAAAACTGAATTCTAGTAGCGCCAGATTGCTACTAGCGTTGGCGTAGCCACGGGGAGCACATGGGTTCGGTCCCCTATTCGGGACCGGTCGTGAGATTAGCTTAAAACTGGCGAGTAGTTGGGTTAGGGGCACTATTAGATTGAGGAGAATGCAATAGACAGCAGACTTCAAGGCGTTTGACACTTTGTGAAGACGACATTTTTTGCTCGTCAAGACTTTTGGGATGAAAAATGTCAAAGTTCCGTCCCCCCCTTATTGCGACGAAATACTGGCTGGTAGACAGAGACTAATCATGCTTTGGCACTATGGTCCAGATGGGACTTTTTGGTAATTTGGTCTAGATTTCCCATCGCACGTTAAACAAATTACAACTTTAAAACCAGAATTGCCGCCTAAGAACATGTTTATCTAATGCGTAGTATCACCTTCTTTGATTCGTGTTCCCGCCAGGGATCCAGTGCAGTGACCTCGGCATTCCTGGCGGTTGGGAGGCACGGTACGCTGGTCGCAGTCGCCGCTTGGTTCTCCGTCGTAGGCACGACAGACGACCGTTCTCGTCTGAAAGCCACCGACGTCACCTGCTCCACACCTGGCAGAACACTTGACGCAAGAAAGACACCAAATCACTCCGATAATTAATTAATAGTAATACATATCCCTCGGAGGCAGTGATATTTTAGTTTCGTAAATAATTTTAGTTTTAGTTTTTATTTCGTTTTAGAGCCGTTAATTTAGTTTTTTAGAATTTAGTTTTCGTTTTGAAGTAAATGATTCCAGTTTTAGATTTAGTTAACGAAATTACGATATTTATAGTTTTTTCTTTAACTAATTTTTCACTCCTCATAAGATCATCGTTACGAGAATATTTTCGAAGCAATTTCGATCGGCCTGCCTAACCGCGTTCGAACCCTGGGTTTGGTAATTGGGATTTGTTTTTGCATCTCATACCTGCTACCATCGGCCGAATGTAAGATAGGGATGATAGATGCATAAATCTAACACTTTTTAAAATGTACATTACGAAAAAGAAACAGCCGATAATTATAATTAAATCACTTCCTACAACCGGTTGGTCACAGGAACAGTGGACACAGGATAGAAAGCGAATGATGACGAGAAAACACCGGAGGAAAAAGCTAATTTCTAGGAATTTAAAATGCAAGCGCTATAGAAATTGGGTGAATTGCAATTTGGAAGCCATATATTCCATATAATCAAACGGCAGCTGGATGGATTAATCTGAGCACATCACTATAAAGATTATGTTTTAAATCAAAATTGGACATTATTTAAGGCTATAAATTAGAACCAGAACAACATGGACTTCGTTGATAGTCAGTTAGCTTGGTAGACAAAATGGATCAGACTTGAAGACAAATCGTGGAAAAACTGTGTAGCATATCAGTGACTCACCTCCCCCCATGATCCAAATTCCCATCTTGGTGCGGGGCAGATTGTCGTCGAGCACTTCTCGTGACCGGAAGGCATGACGCCAGCGTCGCACAGATGATGTAGCGTCCGATGGTTGTCGGACGTGACACAGAAGACGTTACGCGATCTGAATCCCTCGCCGCACGAGGGACGACACTTGAGACAAAAACGCACCCTTCGTGAATAATCAATCAGACCACGTGATGCACAATCATTTTAATAATTAACATACGATCTGAGCGTCCGAATAACGCGAAAACTCAGACGACACAAGATACAAAAACGCGCCCACTCCTGAATAATCAAATCAGACCATGCATGTGGGAAGACTACATAAATAAACGTCAACAATAATAGACGCCCGAATAAAAGCGTGAAATGGCAGACGATGCGCCAAATGACGCATGCATACGTGACGTCACCGACCTCTGACCAATCGTCGACCTCCCAGCGCGGAGGACACGGCGCCTCGCTGCACCTCATTTTGGACTTGGGTCGTCTCGTAGAGGAGCACATCTCAAGGTCAAGAACCTCTGCGTCTTTCGCGGAAATCTGTCTCAAGCAGGAGACAACGCGAGTCATCAGACCATCGCCACACGTACGGCTACATGCAGACCAGACTCCGACGCTCCACCTGCAAAAGCAGGTTAGATACTGTCTGATTACTCTGATATTGTTAGCCTTCACACTTAATATATTACCGTGATTTTGATCTCATTTATACGGGGGCTTACCTAGGATATTTGGCGCCCAAGCCGCCCATGTCAGGCGGTCAGAAAATTAAATTGGCAGATTAGACCTAACAAATCTTTAATTAACAAATTGTGACGTCTTATTGACACAAAGGATTAAAACTACAGATGCACTTTTCTAGCTTTTATTGATGCGAACTGGCCAATGATCGATGTGCTCAAAGTCAGTAGTCTCAGTTTCTTCTCTTTCTACTCTGAGTGGAGCAAGATCACGGAGTTTTTTGGCGGCCCCGTTCAAGTGGCGCCCAGGGCATCTGCCCCCCACCTGTCACACCCCATGTAGGCCACTGCATTTACAACAACGTGTAATGATCCATGCAATCATATCCCCGGGTGAAATGAGTAGACTAATCTTGCCGGTGCATAAATCGAAGCCAAGAGAAGATACTTTCATCATCTTACTTACTTCGCTGGGCACTGGTCCGCGTGACAGTGCACAGTGAGGTCCGAAGGGCGTGGTTCCCTCGAACATTGACTATCGCGGCCAGTAACATTGTCGGATACGCGTGCGCACACTGCCGCCATCTGGCGAACGCCTGAAAATCGCAATTAATTTGGTTCCTTTGGATTGGGAAGAGCAAAGATGATACTAATACCGTTTTAATGTACAATCAAATTATAACAGGTTGCCAAATTGCAACGTTCAGCTTGAGTTCATAAAGCTCTCTTATTTTAAAAAAACTAGTAAGCGTTATTTGTCGATAATTCACTCAGCACCGTTCCCGCAAGTGACGGAACATTCGCTCGCCAACAGGTGGCGCCAGGCGTAGTCACGTGACGAGGTAGTTAGGTTTTCCGCTGGAGGGATTTTTGTTGTATTCGTAATCGACGGTGATTGACGGCTCTTGACCAGAACCTGAAATCAAAACATCGTCGTTATGACGTCAGAGGGTTATGACGTCAAACGTCGCCATGACGTCAAAATGTTCAGAACACTTGATCATTCGATTTCCCGTAGCGTTCCTTTTCGTTGAGTCCACATATCGCGAACAGTGGCGTATAGCGATGGCTGTGGAAAGGAGAGACACGTCAGTGGCGTAAACCTGGCGTCAACATTGGGGGGATAGAATCGTCTATATTCTATATAAAGTCAGGTCAGACCCCATTTTCATCTCCCAAAAAGTCTTGACGAGCAAAAACCAAAAAAACGTCATCCTTATATTTACTGTAATTTTCCCTGCCCAAATACCCTGACAAGCAAAAAAGGTAATCCGAAATAAGTTAATGCGGTCTGCATCAACATCATCATGGGGGCGAGTATATAAATTTTTGACCATAGGCACAAAACATTGGGGGGGATAATTGATACTCTGTCCCCTCTTACTAATTATTGGGGGACCGTCCCCCTCGTGTTTTACGCCCTTGGGGCACGTTGACATTTTCGGTTAAAAGATTGTTATGGACTTCTTCGCTTCTTCCAACATTCACCAGTTCTCTTCAGCTAGTATGCTAACCCGCCCACCCCTCCCCAACAAAACTCAATGTTTTGCTCAAATCCCACGACCGGTCCTAGCCAGAATAGGGAGTCGGCCCCCTCGTGCCACCGCTCACACCCCCCTTCCCCGGTGGCTACCACAGTGTTCGCGAAGCAAGACCTCCGAAAGCTAATAGTAATCAAGACACGAGATGATTGATCATTGAACTAAAACAACTGCGTCGAAATTTCCAGCCAGTCCCTGATTCGAACCTCCATCCCACCCCCTGGGTGGACGGATGGAGTTTTTTCCGTCGCGCGCCTCCTACCATGAGCGACAGTTCGATGGAGGTGGGCCCCAGGGCCGTCAGGGACTCCGGGCGGTCCTTGGGTCTCTCGTAGCGGAATGAGACGCCGGCGACGTCGAAGATGCGAGGCCAGACGATTGTCCAGGCGCCGTTGATGTGGAATCCACCGTCAGAGGACTTCAACGCTTAGCCAAAAACAGCCAACCGATAAGATAAGACTAGACTATAACATAGCTAAGGAATATAAGACAAATAACAGCAGCAGCAGCAGCAGCAGCAACAACAACAACAACAATAATAATGATAGTAATAATAATAATAATAATAATAATAATAATAATAATATCAGCAACACGGAAACGGGTAGTAGTAGTAGTAGTAGTAGTAGTAGTAGTAGTAGCAGTAGTAGCAGTAGTAGTAGCAGTAGTAGTAGTAGTAGTAGTAGTAATAATAATAATAATAATAATAATAATAATAATAATAATAATATCAGCAAACACGGAAACAGATTAGTAGTAGTAGTAGTAGCAGTATTAGCAGTAGTAGTAGTAGTAGTAGTAGTAGCAGCAGTAGTAGTAGTAGTAATAATAATAATAATAATATCAGCAACACGGAAACAGGAGTAGTAGCAGTAGTAGTATTAGTAGCAGCAGTAGCAGTAGTAGTAGTAGTAGTAGTAGTAGTAGTAGCAGTAGCAGTAGTAATAATAATAATAATAGTAGTAGTAGTAGTAGTAGTAGTAGTAGTAGTAGTAGTAGTAGTAGTACTGTAGCAGTAGTAGTAGTAGTAGTAGTAGTAGTAGTAGTAGTAGTAGTAGTAGTAGTAATAATAATAATAATTATTATTATTATTATTATTATTATTATTATTATTATTATTATTATTATTATTATTATTATTATTATTATTATTATTATTATTATAACAACAACTACGTGTCTATGGAATCTAACATCGAATTGTTTGCAAAGAAATTTAAGACGTACTTGTATGAGATATCGTATAAGTGCAGTGTGTAAAGTGCTCTTGATTTTGGCCTTCAGCCATGATTATTGAGCTATATAAATTGACAATTTAACATAACATAACATAACAATAATAACCAGTAGCGAAAACTTTGAGAGAAAAAGTAGGAGTGCGGACAATATTCATTCAGATAAGAAGACCGAACAAAATTACCCTTAAAAGAACGCACATTACGCCAAATTTCAAACGACGATCTTACTTACCGAGGTAGTTTTTTGTGAGGCGAGTTTCCGCGAATCTAATATGTACTGCGTTGACAGGAATTCGAACGATTTCGATGTACGCTACAAAGATTTTACACAAACAAATATCATCGGATGCACACATATTAGTGCAGCCAAAGTGCAGCAAAAAGTTTGTTTATATGGGTCATTGTGGGTCACATCACTCAAAAGACTCGAAGGTCAGAAGGTCACGCTGAATATGGCAAAATAATGGTCGAATTTCAACTACAGTAGAAGTTTGTTTATATCGTACATGTACAGGTCTACTAAGTTATAATAAAGTACCGCAATGTACGGTTCCGTGTGATGCTCTTACGTTGCTGGATCGTATTGGATATAGCATACCTCGGGAATAACGTACTCAATTTTACATACCCGTTTAAATACGTTATAATGAAGTTCTACCCTATAATTTTGAGGACGCATTGAATATGAAAATCGTGGAAAAGACCAGTTGGTCGCCCAAGAACTACCTGGACCAGAACAATTCGATCTGACTTGGCTCCTTGTATGGTTGGACTTTTCACTGCCTGGAAGACGGCTCAAAACAGAGATTCTTGGAAATGTTTAGTGAAAAAGGCTATGCTCCGTCAGTGAGCTTGCCAATGCTGATGACGATGAATGAATATGAAGGTGACAAGAGAGTCGAATCTTGATCTTTTCGCAATTAAACTTAAAACGTAGGCCCCTACTTTTATGAGATCTCGTATAAAGTGTAAAGCGCTCTTTACTTTGGCCCTTCTTCCTTGTTTCTGCGCTATATAAATTGACTAACTAACTAACTAACTAACTAACTGACTATCAGAGGGCCTCTGTAAGAATACGGTATAAGTTACGTGATATTGGTACTGTAACTGAACGTGGTACTAATCGTACTGTCGCTGGCCTCCGGTGGCATCTGCCTGTCGAACCGGCCTCGTACAGTGGAGCAGGTCGACCCATCTCCGCCGCAGACACGGCATTGGTCCTCCACTGCGTTCGACCCGAGTACACGGTCACAGCCCACTGGCTAACAAGGGACATAAGTAAAGTAAAATCTCGTAAATTTATGTAGCGCTTTGGAAAGTAGTACAGTGGTAGCCGCTTATTCTTATGTTTATTAAAAGGTAAGTTAAATATATGACGGAAAGTTCAAAACATGGAAATTAAAACTTACTAGAAGCAATCAATCTATGGTAGTTAAGACCAGTGTTTAATCTAGACTCCTGGACTCCGGGGGGGGGAGAAACTGAAAAATCCGGGGGGAAAACTGACAAAGCTGGGGGGAATTCTGCTAGGGGCCGCTGTTAGTCCATGTAGTATTCCAAAATTTCCAGGGGGAATTTGAAATTTCCGGGGGGGGGAAAGGGCAATTTTCCCCCGGAAACGGCCTAGATTAAACACTGGTTAAGACAATGGAAAGTTGAAGCCAATTTGCCGCCAGCTTTGCTAAGTTTTAGACAATAGTTGCCATGTTTACCGAAGAAATTATCGTTAAACTTCCAATGCAAATCCCGGCCCCTATTAAAAGGATTGGCTTTATACCCCGGCTGTTTGAAACCCGCGGCTTCTATTTGGTGTTTTACGGTTAAATGATCACACTTAACAAAATGACGGAAACTGGATTAACGTCCACACGCCATAGACTCATTCTAGTGATAATTAAATTCTATGGCTCAATAGCACAGTGGCGGCTCTAGGATTTGGCAAGTGGGGGGCTGTTGGGGTGGCAACTTCTAATCATGGGGCCAACCATTTGTTGTTTAATGTATTTAGCATTAAGTATAGGGTCCAAACTGGGAACTGGGGGGCCACTGGGGGGGCAGGCACTCAACAGGGGGCACGGGCCCTCCCTGCACCCCGCCGGTGGAGCCGCCACTGCACTAGCATTATCGATACTGTTCGTCAGGAGGTTTATAAGTTCTAAATATTAATGCGGATAGTAAGTATAATAAAGTACTACTTATAGCCTACTGATGTGAGGTTTAATTTTATAGCGCTTTATAGAGTAAGTCGAATGTCAGAGCTATATAAACATACTCGACATTCTCCGTTAACACAGATATCCATTGAGTCCGGATAGCATTTGGTTCCATCCGTTACTTTAGACGATCGCTCCGTGTAGAAATTGTGTCCAACGGCCAAACAGTTTAAGGCACAGGGCCTCACGTGACCTAAGATTACGTAATTTATGTACTATAAATAGAACCACCGCCATCCATCATCATCATCATCATCATCACTATCACCACCGCCATAATTATTTACAGCAACGAATGCAAAAACTTCTTCGTCGTCATCGTCATCATCATCATGGCTGTAGTAGACGTAATCATTATCATCGTCATACTTCCGAGGAACGGTTTCCACTTGAAGAACTTGCTTCGAAATGGTTCGCTGTTGAACTTTGCGCACTGGAGTTCACGGAAATCAGTTGAATTCGGCGGACAATCCTGGAAAAAGCAACCCATTGTGCCTAAGTTTCCTGGAGAAAATACACATTAGCAATGACCCTTTCTACCCCAGACACTGTCCTTGTCTTTGACCGATGAGTGGCTAAGCCCTCCCAACTTATTGAACATTGCCTTGAAGGTCCAACCACATTTTTAAATAAAAATTAATTGCATGAAATCATAGCAATCTCTTTCGGCAAAAACTACTCTGCGCATACTGTAAGTTACAGTGCGTAATCGCTGGAATGTAACGTAATGTAATTCGTTACGTGTATGTTGCAAGATCGGTAACGAAGTCGTTCTCCATTGCAGAACTTTCCTCCGTGAATTGGTCTAAGATTAGAATATTATTTTTACTATAAAACTTAAAAATAAAATAATAAAGAAAAAGCAATAAAAATCAATAGAATTAAATTAGTAACATGTGACTGACTCTTACGTATTAGTATCAGTAGTGATATAATAATAATAATAATAATAATAATAGTAGTAGTAGTAGTAGTAGTAGTAGTAGTAGCAGTAGTAGTAGTAGTAGTAGTAGCAGCAGATTAATAGTAGTAGTGGTAGCAGCAGCGCTGGCAGCAGTAGCAGCAGTAGTAGTAGTAGTAGTAGTAGCAGCAGTGTCAGCAGTAACAGTAGAAGTAGCAGCAGTAGTAGTAGCAGCAGCAGCAGCAGCAGTAGTAGTAGTAGTAGTAGTAGTAGTAGCAGTAGTAGTAGTAGTAGTTGTAGTTGTTGTTGTTGTTGTTGTAGAGTAAATATAGAGCTACTCTTTAATGCTATGCTTTACATTGCTGCTCATCCGTTTCCTGTACAGAATCAATACGTACCTCGGTTGGTCACACTTCCGTTCTCTCGACTCCACCCCTCCGCCGCAGCTCCTCGAGCACTGACCCCAACCGGACCACTCCCCCCACTCCCCATCTACGGACTGAGGACGCCAATCGGAACTGACGCATTGACCACGAAAGCACCACTACACACACACACAAACACACACACACACACACACACACACACATATATATATATATATATATATAAGCTATAAAATCTATTAATATACAGTAATGGTTCCATTCAAGATATAATACTGTAGATATTTGCAATTACACAAGGTGGCGACGGTTTTATTGGGCCACCCTGTATACACAGGCCTATGTGACTGTATATGTTACGTAGGCCTATGCATGTATATATATATATATACTAGCTGTTTGCCCGTCAAAAATGACGGGGAAGAATGGCTGTTTTACTACCCGATTTTTGCAAATGTCTTAGCATTTTGCGCAATGAATAATAATCATTGTCCTTAACTCGCCTTCCTTCAAGTTCAACGTGACGCTGTAGGCCTACAGTCCTACACGTAGTAATTATGTACGTAAAATTCACGCCACTTCTTCAAACACCGCCCACCAACATAATATAGTGACGCTGTACACATTATATATGTAATAACGCAATAATGCACCCATATATAAATTAACATAAGTATGTATTGTATTTATTCAAATACACAAAATTAGGTTTTGAGGTAAGAAATAGATATATAGGCCTATGTACATAATAAAGGGGGTTGGGGGGGGGGCGGTTGGGAGGAGGGGATGGGGTCGGGGAGGGAGGTTTGGGAGGAGGAAATGAGGTTGTGTCGGTTTTCAGAGCAGGGGTTGTGCGGGTTTGGCAACGGGGATGGGGTGGGCGGGAATTGGTTGGGAGAGGAGTGGTTAGGAGAAGGGTTGGGGTCAGGGAGGGAGGTTTGAGAGGAGAAAATGGGGTTGTGCGTGTTTTCGTAGCTGAGGGTTGTGCGGGTTTGGGGACGGAGGTTTGGCTCCGGTGGGGTCTATCGGGCGGGGATGATTTAGAGAGAGGTGCGGGGTGGGGTGTGGGTGTGGGTTTGGGGCGAAGGGAAGGGGTACAACGTGCAGGCAATCAGGACGCTTCGTCAAGCTGCAATCAGGACGTTTCGTTGATTATAAAGTTTGGTTGCCTATAGCAACAATGTCGTCCAACATCTGCTGTGAAAAAATGAAGAACTATACAGGAGAATTCAGCCCAAACAAACCATGCTGGAAAGAGTAAAACAAAAGAAACTCCATATTTTGGGCACACATGCAGAATGAAAGAGAACAGAAAGATCAAAGCTCTAATGTTTGGAATAATGGAGAGTGCCAACAAGAGGACCACACAAGGAATGGTGTGATGATATTGAAGAATGGTGTGGAAGCAGTTTACAGGATCTTAGCCACAGAGCAACGAACAGGAAAGAATGGCAGACAACTGTGGAGATGGCATTATACACCAACGGGCGATGAGCCCACGGTTAATGATGATATCGATCTGCTTTGTAGCGTGACTGACATAATGTACGAAGAAATTATAAAAGATATGTCATCCATTTGAATTCAAAAGCTTCTTAACGTTATTGATTGTTTGTTGTCTAAAACAGAGGTTTTCAGACTTTTACAAGCCGCGGACCCCTTTGGCATGTCGTTGCTATGCGGCGGACCCCCAACCCCAGAAACAAAACCAATTGTGTATGGAATTACAAGTGTGATACTTTAGTAGTTTAGTTCAATACCGTAACTAGCCTACATTAACTACATACTAATCTAGTCGAGTGTACTGCTTCATTCACCGATAAAAAGTACTTAGATAATGTAACAAATTAAAATAGTGACATCAAGTAATTAAGACAGTTGCTAAAACTGAGGTCATTGTGAAAGGTGTGCCTGCTTCGTACCGCAGGGCTTCTCCAAGCATGATGGTATGTTTGACAAGCACACGCGAATATTAGCCTCTATGTTCAGTCGTGATCTGTATTTGGTTTTTATGGCAGTGACTGCAGAAAAAGCTCTCAGGTAACAGGGGATATTCCAGAGAACATGCCATCCAGATTGACAACAGTGACTCTTCTAAACTCCAAGCGAAGCAGTTGGCGTAGCCAAGGGGGTTAAACTCCCCTCGGTTGACCGACCAAAAATTTATTTTATCGCGTATTATCATTTTGTGCTGAGTGTGCTCTAATAGCTACAGACATAAAGTATCATTGTACTCAAGTCTCTGTAAATGTTGATGTTTCGGGATTTCTTCGGCGAAAAAACGGATAGCAGGGAGATGTTTCAGTATATCCCAAGTATATATTTCTCACTGCTTCACCTCTCTCAATGGTCGTTCGTAATCACCACCTTCAGAAAATCCTGGCTACGCCACTGAAACGAACGAAGTGCTCTGTCAGATGATAATTCAGCCGGTTTTTTTGTTCCCCGTTCAATTAAATCAGTCAACTGACATTCTCAAATGGATTTCGAACCCAGTCAAACATGCTTATGTCATCATCTCCGAAATACTTATGGAAATAATGTGACAACCGCTGAAGATGAATTACAACGGTCATTGTAATCAATTCTCTATAGCAGCCTCTTGCACTGCTAAAAAGTCACATAGTAACGGAAGCATTTCATAGACACCTCGCACACTTAGTCTTTCTAAAACAGCTAGGGGGAAAAATGAATGATCTAAAAAATAAAGCTTTTCCTTGGCACATTCGCGGACCCCTTGGCACCTTTCACGGACCCCTGGGGGTCCGCGGACCACAGATTGAAAACCGCTGGTCAAAAAGATTGTGTTTTATTCGCAGACAATTCTTTCGGCATTTGTACTTCCGTATAATCGACTCACCCCCTCCGGGGCGGGAGAAGCGGAAGAGGAGGAGGAGGAGGAGGAGGAGGAGGAGGAGGAAGTGTTGCCAAGGGAACAAGGTGTTCCTTCGGCCGATGGAATGTTATTCGTTATGCAACTGTTGGTCTTTGGATCGATACACCACAGCTCACGACAGACATCTTCCTACAACAACAACAACAACAACAACAACAACAACAACACAACAACAACAACAACGAAGACGACGACGACGAAGATCATGACGACGTCGTAATAAAAAATGATGAACTAGATGAGAAACTGGCAAATTGATTGATTGATTGATTGATTGATTGATTGATTGATTGATTGATTGATTGATTGATTGATTTATTGATTTATTGATTGATTGCTTTTCTGGTATCTGTAACCTCGTCTCTTTTGCATTGGGTGGAGTCAGGTCCATGTATGAATCTACACTGAGCGTCTCCATCGTGTATTTCTCCTCCAAGTCTTTCTGGAAAAAAGAGAGTCCTCTGGAAGGGAAGATTTTCCAAGCACTTCCCTTTCCCAGAACTGAAAGAAAAGAAAAAAACAGAGGAAGCTTCAAAGCAACTGACTACTTTTTTAAAACTTCGACAGCAAATCGTTGATATATCGGCCGCCATATTTGTTCCTGCATTTAATTAACGGCAAACGCCAAATCTCAAAATGTCCTGCTTCGAATTTTTATTGTTTAGCTTTAGTTCGACTTCAGAGGTTGCCTTATCATTGAGCTACAACACAATGCGACGCTGTCTTTTATTTGGGAGCTCAAGTTATCTCCTCTGGCCACGCCCACGCTTGAAGTCCCCCAAGGGGCGTACCTAGGGGCTGTACATTAATTACGTCAACAAAATAGGTGAGGGGGTTTGAAAAAGTTCGACAGTTGTTGACAGGGGGAGGTTCAAGAAAAGTTGACATCAACAGTTTAATTTTTTACACATAATAAAAAATAGGAAATTTCAGGATTTTAAAAATTTACTGCGAATGGAAAAGCCTGACAAGCAAAGAAAAGGTTATCACCGCCTCACTTTGACACTTGTTGAACAAAAAAGAGGAATGGAAAAAAGGGGAATAGGTCTCATCACCGCAAAAAATAATAACCTTCTAAACTTTTCGGGGTTACCGTCACTGATCTTACGGGGGTTAAAAGTTTTTGACATAATTATAGGGGGTTCACTGAAAGTTGACAGTTGTTGACAAGGGGTAGGGGTCAAAAATTGCCCAAAAATTGTTGACGTAATTAATGGACAGCCCCTATAGTATTTGGCGCCCATGGCAAGGTGTGTCAGAAAGTTGTATTAACAGGTTAACAAATTTTTAATTAACGAATCATGCTATTTTATTAATGATACAAGATTAAAACTACAGATGCACTTTTCTTGCTTTTACTGACGCGAACTGGTCTATGATGTGCTCAAAATCAATTTTCTCAGTTTCTTCTCTTTGTACGCTGAGTAGAGAGAGCAAGATCACAGAGTTTCTTTGGCGTCCCCTGCAAGTGGTGCCCAGGGCATCTACCCCACCCTAGATACGCCACTGGTCACGCCCACCTAAATTTGTGGGGTAAGGTCATTGATTTGAAATCGAAGGGTGTCTTAATGGACTGACTCGAGGAAGTTTGTGAGGTAGTCTCGACTGCAAGAGGACCAAGAGAACGGGTCCCTGTTTTTCGCCAACTGCGCCGCCATGATCCTGGCCGAGTCGTGGACCGGCGAAGTGCCGCACTCATTTCCTGCTCCGTCGTGCTGCATTCCGAAGCTAAACGCACGAAAAGAGAGCAGGAATTCACGTTCAATTGAATGGCACGATGAATGAATCGAATGATTATATCAGAATTTTATCGATAATTGATACGCGTGCTGCAGATCGATCGATCAGGGATATTTCTAGGATTGTGAATTTGGGGTGTTGACCTCAAATGGGGTCGGAGCTAATTAGTATGCATTTTGTATGCATACCATTGTCCCATTACCAAATTTTGGGGGTGTCGACCTCAAATTTGGGGAGGAGGTGTTGGGGGATGTTAGGAGGTGTAAAAATATCCCTGCGATTGATGATTTATTGACTGACTGACTGACTGACTGACTGACTGACTGACTGACTGACTGACTGACTGACTGACTGACTGACTGACTGACTGACTGACTGACTGACTGACTGACTGACTGATGGAATTAACTAGCAACGGACAGGTGAAACAAAAATAACATGTGTTGTCTAGTTCAGTATTTACAAAAGGCAACGTCTCGACAGGGAAAGCAAGTATAGCCATAGTTGAAACACAACTTCGACTATAACTGTCATTCCTAGTTGATGGCTATCTATGATTGTCATTCATTCCTACTTGTGGCCGATTTCGTGGGCGACTGTGAAGGCCGTAGCAAGGCCGATGTCTTCGTTGATGCTGCAGCTTCTGTCAGGTTCACACATACCAGCAACAGGAGCTAAGCCTACATACAGACAGCCGAAACAGCAGGCCCATAAATATATATATATATATATATATATATATATATATATATATATATATATATATATATATGCTAGCTGTTTCCTGTCAAAAATGACGGAGGAGCTTGGCTATTTTCCTACCCGTAAAGCTCCGCCCATTATGAAATCACGTTGTCTAGCCACGATTAAAATGACAACATCACCTCGTTTAATGAGCACAACGTCATGCACAGACAATTAGGAAGCTGCGTATATATATATATATACATACATTATATACATACTATATATATATATTATATATATATACGAGTCATGCCAAGAGGCGCTACATCGTTGATGACGTCAATATTACTTTTTTCAATGACGTCATTGGCGGAAAGATAATAAAGTCAAATTCCGTGGCTCAAAAGTAATTATTCGGATAAGTAGCCTGTTAGCTAAAGATAGATGTTGTTGCTATCAACAGTTGCCGCCATAACTACTATAGCTATCTGCTTGTGTTGCATACCAAGAGTTCCGCATGGCTGGTTCTTATAGCTGCATATGTCATGTCTGGAAAAACAGCAAATAAAATGGTTAAAGAGAAAAATTAATGATCGTTCTTTAGAAAATCTTGAAAATAACGAGTTCAAAATGAAGATATGAGTAAGAAGACTCAAAATAGTGGCTGTCTAATTATTGCCTGTGGTGGTAGTGATAACGACGATGACGACAACGACGACGATGAAGACGATAATGATGACGATTACGACGATGATGATGAAATTGACTGCGATGCAGTCATGCAGATATTATGATAATGACGACGACAACGATAGAAAGATGATTATGTCGATGATGATAATGACAACAACAAGAATACTGATAGTGACAACAACGACGACAATGACAATGATGTACGACTTATAATTGCTGAAATTCTTTTGATTGAATTTCAGAGGGACGTCTTAACTTTTCAACTCTTCTGATCGCATGTGCGACTATCGGCGCTATAGAAGCGGGTTGAGCGTTGCAACTCACTTCGTAAGGAGGACGGCGTTGTCGTGGTGTGGTAGTTCTTGATCAACGCGGTTACTTTTGAGAGCGGCGGCAGCTGAGTTCTGGTTGATGCGATTCTGCCAGATGCAAAAGCTTTCCAGCGACCTATCCGCGTGGTTGGATATCTCCAGGCCCGGCTAAAAATATATTTGTAAAAATTCTAAATTATTATCCACAGCATCGTCGCCCGCTATTAGTGAGGTGGGGGAATTTTTAAAATCGAAGCTATTTTAATCAGTTTTCAAGTAGAACTTTTTCAAAAAGTCTGGAAAAACGATCGCTTAGGCTGTAACATCATGGAGTTTCAATCTTTCTCACGGCTCCGGCTTAGAGTGTGAAAGAAATAGGGCCCAGTCTTGGCGCCAGCATCTAGGCAGAGATCTTCTGGTTTTCAGGGCACGAGTTCAATTTTTTCTTCTCAGGAGAAGATTTATCCCAGCCAGCCAGCCAGCCCTGAAGAAGGTTCTAATTATTCCAATTTTAGAATCGCTCACATCACAAGATTTGTGTGGAAGTTGGCTTGCATATACCTAAAAGCAACCCGCCTACATGTACATTGCACTTCTATCAGACGGCATTAATACTTTGGACGGACACGGAATTGTCATTAGAATTGAAACCAGACATTTATCTTCTGATACCGAAAGGAGATGGAACAATTCTGCTCTTGAAGGATTTTACAAATGGCCGTCTACTTTATTTTAGTTCGCCAAGTCAACGTTTCTGTAGCGCATTTTTTTTCACTTAAAGAACCTGTTTTTATCGAATTAGCAGCGATCTGGTTGATCAAATCGGCCGGTTCCATTATTTTGCCGGTCTGGAATGTGTTGACCTGACCTAGCATAAAACGAGGGCTGGTTCCGACACAGAGCTGAGTACCAGCGTCGGCGCACTAGCAAACGAGTGACGGAAAGCAGGGTACCAGCGCAAGTGGCCGACAAAGTTGGCAAAACTTCTTAGCAATTCCGACAGCACTTAGTCATGTTTCAGTATTCTGCTGGGAGATGCTGCCAAGACAGACACAAGACAGACAGACAGACAGACAGACAGACAGACACAAGGCCTGCATCTTAAAAGGAGACCCTTTCATCGTCGAAATGAAAATTTATGGGCGGAGTGGGTGGGACAGAAGGTGAAAATATAGCCAGCAGGTAAATAAACCCAAATATTTCCAGTCTCATTTTTGTTGGATATTAGTCATTTCACTTCACCTCACAAAATCCTAAATATCCTTTTATCTTTGATCGCTTTGGATACGAGCCGTTAGTTAGGAAATGGTTTAGAATATTTATTTTATTTAGCGCCGAATTTGACTATTTAACATCGAAAGCGTTTGATTCTGCTATCCCTAGTCCCACCTTCGTCGCTTGTCTGGTTTGCCTACTTACTTACCTACTTGCCTGCCTACTTACCTACATACCTACTTACTCGCCTACTTACCCACCTACTTACTTCTGTAGTCCGTACTGCCCTGTTGGCATCTGATAAGCATAATATAGTTGGCGTTCGCCAGAACGTAGTTTTCGCATATTTCATCAATAAATTGCCGTGCACTAACACTGAAGGCGGCGGCGGCGGGGAGCCGTGAACAACAACGGCACACGGCACCGCCACCGTCGTGTTGTTTAGTCTGCCTGTGTGGCTGCCAGAGATCTCCCTCCTCTGCCCACCCGCCCACCCACCCCAAACCCCCGCCCTGTTTCCGAGGCAATAAATAACACTTTCGCACTCTGCGCCGAAGAGACGCACATCTTTGCCAGTCGTCGTCGGCGGCGGCGGCGATGAGATCTTCCTAAATGAAAGTTGTCCCCTGAAGCCACTTAGCAGAGGCAGGGACTGCTGCTAACCGCCTGGTCCACCCCCCGGGGCGACCATCCGTCTGAGCCCTGGGATTGCCATTAAGACGATACGATGCGCGCCAGCGGTGATACTAATTAGGAGAAGTTTTCGCGCTTACATACATCACTAATAAATAACGGGCTTGAAACATGAGCTATAATCGGAGGCTGACACAATCAAATTGACCAATCGCCAGCTCAGTCCTGGGCCCTGGCACCTGCGATGACTTATTATTGCCTGCGGTGATGATTGGTCAACCTGCACTCGAAGTTAATTTGTAAATTCCGTTTGCCCACCTGTTAGACTCGCCTTCTACAATGCTGTAGACTGCGCATGCGCAGCTTTCCATCCTTTCTTCGTCTTTCATTTTCTGTAATTCGTTTTGTTCGTCTAGGTTCAGTCAAGCCTTCTTTTTCTCTCTCTCTCTCTCTCTCTCTCTCTCTCTCTCTCTCTCTCTCCCCAATTCCTCTCCTGTTTTCTCGTTCCTCCATTTGCTCATTTATTTACTCTCCCTTATTGTCTCTTCTTTATCTCGTCCTTGCAGCTCCGAGATGAAACTCAAACGAAATGCCGACATTACCTGAAAATTAGACTAAGAGAGACAAATAGATAATGCATTCCTCACTTTGTCTCAATCGCTCATTTTATGTAAAAAAACAAGACAGGAGAGCCCGATAAATACACTTGGTCTGGGCTGCAAGGGACAACGAGAAATGTATACGGGTTGGAATTCTGGAGGGCAAGAAAAGCATTTTACCACACCGTGGACTCATATGAGTTAACGCAGGGGAAACCGGAGCAATTGCAAACATAAAATGCTTTACCTGGACGATGTACTGTAAATATAAACAGAGACAGACAGACAGACAGACCGAATGTTTGACCTTTGAGGCTGTCAATGCGATGATTCTGGTGATGACGATATTGATTTCTTGACCTATGCTTTCATCTCGATAGAGTCTTGCAACCTGACCTCAAGAAAACAGATGGACGAACGTCAATCAAATCTCAACTCATGCTTACATTGAGTCACGATCGCAAATTACCTGTACCTGCAGGTACTGCAGGTGCTGGATTCACCTTAACAGGTACTGCAACGTAACGAATAAGTTAAATTTTAACCGAATTCTGCAACATGCGACAACTATAACAGCAATTAGCGTTTATTGACTACACATCTCATTCTTATCACAAAATCTGTGGTCACAAAGCGATTTCAGATCACTTTTTAAAGGCTTTTGACGCTTACGAGGAGATAATATGCCGTAACGTTTTTACACCCAAAGACAGAGTTCGTGTGCCCTGTTTGACTCCGATCATCCTTTCCAACCTTTGTGTTTTGGATGCTTTTCTTTAAACTTCATTCAGGTCATAATATTCAAACTTCACCATCACGATTGTTACTCTCGTGATTTATATTACTGTAATCATTAATATTACCATCATTATTACCATTATTATTATTATTATTAGTAGTAGTAGTAGTAGTAGTAGTAGTAGTAGTAGTAGTAGTAATAGTAGTGGTAGTAGTAGTAGTAGTAGTAGTAGTAGTAGTAGTAGTAGTAGTAGTAGTAGTAGTAGTAGTAGTAGTAGTAGTAGTAGTAGTAGTAGTAGTAGTAGTAGTATCAGTATTATAATGAATACGTGATTTGGTGGTGGTGGTGGTGGTGGTAGTAGTAGTAGTAGTAGTAGTAGTAGTAGTAGTAGTAGTAGTAGTAGTAGCAGCAGCAGCAGCAGCAGCAGTAGCATGGGCGTAAAACACGGGAAGAACGGAGGGGACGGTCCTCCCGAATAATTAGTTGGCGGGAGACAGAGTATCAATTATCCCCCCCAATGTTTTGGGCTATATTGTCAAATTTTTTTTATCCTACCTCACGATGTTATGATGTTGATGCCAGAATTACGCCAAATCCGCATTCTTTCATTTCGGATGACCTTTTTTTGTTTGTCAGGGTATTTGGAGAGGGAAAATATAAAAATATCAGGATGGCCTTCTTTTTGGCTTGACAAGACGTATTTCATGGGCAATTTTAAGTCCCCGCCATAATATGCAATATCTCCATAATGGAGGGGGATTTTTATATTTCTGGGGGGTCAACTTTTTGAAAAGTTATTTTATCCCCAATATTGACGTCAGGTTTACGCCACTGAGCAGCAGCAGCAGCAGCAGCAGCAGTAGTAGTAGTAGTAGTAGTAGTTGTTGTTGTTGTTGTTGTAGTTGCTGTTGTTGTTGTTGTTGTTGTAGTGTGATGAACTTACAATGTTCGCGAGTGTCATGACGTATGGTTCAACGTTGCTCAGTCCATGGTAGTCGACCAATTCTCGGTCGACTACGACCAGCGTTTCAACGTAGCTTCGTTTGCTAATGGTCGACCTTTTCCTGCGTCGTCTTTGGCGAACAGCAGATGGCGCTGCAGTAGCCTCCTCCTCTTTCTCCTCCCCCTCCTTCTCCTCCGATCGTTTTCCTATCCGATCGGGTTCCTTGTTTTGTGGGCGGTCACTTCTAGATAGCCATGAATCGACTCCGCCGTGTTCTAAGGAATCTGAAGATTTTGAAAACATCTTATATATATATATATATTATTATTTATTAAACATTATTGATGCTTTCTTCTTCTTCTTCTTCTTCTTCTTCTTCTTCTTCTTCTTCTTATTATTATTATTATTATTATTATTATTATTATTATTATTATTATTATTATTATTATTATTAGTGAACCTCTATAGCGCCAGTTTAGTAATGCAGTTGGCATCAGTCGATGGTCGCTTCAGATTCGAATCGTAATCCCCATTTGTCAAATCAATAAGCCGTTCTGTATTCAGTACTGTATATTCTTCGAACGAGCAGACAACATACAAAAATACTAAGACTTAACGATGTAATTTTTTTAGGAGAGAAAGAGAGATAAGCGGAGGGATCGAGAGGAGAAAGGAAGGAGAAAGCGAGAGGGGGAGAGAGAGAGAAAAACTGTCTGAACCAGAAATTTGGTGGGATAGAATTTTTTTTAAATAGGCGTCTGCAAGTCACGCCAAGTTTTGGATATAGGTCACAAGTTTTCAATGTTTTAGCAAATCTAAAACAGGAGTCTTTATAATTTCCAGACACTGTATAGACAATTTTATATATATATATATATATATATATATATATATATATATATATGTACGGCCAAAGTACACACCGGATACAAATCATGCGATAGTACTCTTCCCCGACTCCGGTAATTGAGTACCGAGTTTACCAGGGGTAGGGACCCTGGAGGGAAGAAGGTATCATCATCAACCACTGGAAAAACTATTGGGGAGGAAATTCAAGAATCGCCTCGCACTCATAAAACCATCGACCTATGGCCAGGAGACTCAACGATTCAATATTTCAGGAGTGGAGTAACCTCTGAGTATCATATTATCATATCACGCAGGGAAAGATAGGGAGGGAGAGAGAGAGAGAGAGAGAGAGAGAGAGAGAGAGAGAGAGAGAGAGACAGACAGACAGACAGACAGACATACAGACAGACAGACAGACAGACAGAAAAGGACAGAGAGACAACATAGTGAGAGGCTGACAGAAAAAGAAAGACTGACAGGCAGATACAGGGCGAGAGAGACAGACAGACATACAGAGACAAGCAGAGAAATATAGATAGACAGACTGTCAGACTGAAACAGAGAAACAGAGATACAGAGAGAGAGAGACAGACTGAGAGAGAGAGAGAGAGAGAGAGAGAGAGAGAGACAGAGAGACAGAGAGACAGAGAGACAGAGAGACAGAGAGACAGAGAGACAGAGAGACAGACAGGCACAAACATGTATAGGCCCTACTATCATTTAACCCTTCGTTTGTCAAATCGACCGCTGAAATAAGATGTTTGCTAAAATGAACTGGAAAAACTTGTTTTTTAAAATCGCATTTCAGGTCACAGCAAGAACAAGAGCAAGAACAAGAACGACGATTGAAATGATTACAACAACGATATGATGATAAGATACGACTACTTCCAGTCAAACAACGACATTGTCGAGAAAAAATAGTCCCTACACAAAATTCAATTCACATTCAGAAATCCTGTTTGGGATAAGGCAATAGAAACATCTGAAGCCCTATTTTTCTAAAACACATTATCTATTTCCACGAATATTGAATCAATCAAGAAAGATATTGTGAATATTGGAGATAAATCGTTTTCCTTCTTAGGTTTGCATATAGCCCCCTACCTCTACCCCTAACTATTAAGCAACAGTTTCTGTCTTTGCTTTGTCTTTCGAAAACCAATTTTGACCTCGAAGATAGAAGTATTAAGGCCTTTACAATATGATTTACAGAAGAGAAGATATCTATACCCAAGATATGCTGCAACCAAACGTTCATCGTATACATATAAATACGAATATATAGGTATACACATACACTGTATGCATATATAATATATATATATATATATATATATATATATATATATATATACGGATATAGGTGTGTTTTCCCTTGGTTCAGCATCTTCTACTGCAGGCGCTTATCACGGCGGTCCAGGTTTTAAGCGAAAAGGCAGGATAGATATAATGACAACAGGTAAAACCACACACACACACACACACACACACACACACACACACACACACACACGTATATATAATAATATACATATATATGTATATATATGTATGTATATATATATATATATATATATATATATATATATATATATATATATGCAGAGGAGATAGAGCAGGAGACAGACAGACGGAAAGATAGACAGGGAGAGGGACAGACAGACACAGAATTGGAGTCTAAATATACGTGTGTTTTTTAGAACGTCCAATCGAAGTGAGTAATCTTTGAAGATTCTGTTTACTCAAGATTTATCGTTAGCAAACAATTAATT
Source organism: Metaphire vulgaris (assembly GCA_018105865.1). Lineage (NCBI taxonomy): Eukaryota > Metazoa > Annelida > Clitellata > Crassiclitellata > Megascolecidae > Metaphire > Metaphire vulgaris. The sequence goes on along the minus strand of CM030832.1, from coordinate 36,036,439 downwards.
TTTTGTGTATATACAGCGAAGTGGCGCCCCCTATCCCATACCCTAGCTTCCCACTTTTCCAGATCTCTCTTTTTCTTTCTTTCTTTCTTTCTTTCTTTCTTTCTTTCTTTCTTTTCTTTCTCTCTCTCTCTCTCTCTCTCTCTCTCGTGCAAATATCCAATGTGTTTATTTTATTTGCTGATTGTGGTTGGCCTGGACACTTTCAGTACTTTTATACTGTAACCCTTGGTTTTAGAAGTACTTAGAAGAGGGTCGAGTATGCTACGCAGTAGTGGGTAGAAGTTGAACCAAGTACCGGGGTTCGTGAGGTGTTGATATCTGTCGATAAGTCTGATGATAAGGATAGTTGCTAGATATGAAGATCTTGCATGAGCACTGGCAAATTAATCTCATGAGATATCCAAGAAAGAAAGTGTAATCCAACGATGAAAGATTTTAATTTCTTTAATTTTTTAAAATTTAAGTTGAGTAAGGATGATTTTCACGGGATTTTGTCTATCTCTTTATAAAATTATTCTTATCTAAAAATATTCGGATGTTCAAGGACAACAATCTGAGAAGAACTAGAAACAAGAATAAACCCTTTAGATGTCAGCACACAATTTAATTTTTTTGAGATAATCATTTCACTCCAATCATATCATAATTTTAAACCTGAGCACAATTTTTATAAAATTCTATTTTCACGCAAATTAGGATCTCATGTGCTGAAATATGACTCCAGGTCTCTAAGTAAGATCATAATAATATTCAGTGGCGTAAACCTTGCGTCAACATTGGGGAATCGTCGATAAAGTCAGGTCAGACCCTTTCCGTCTTTCGTCTCCCAAAAAGTCTTGACGAGCAAAAAGTCATCCGTAATGAGTGATTTTATCATAAGGCACAAAACATAGGGGAGGGATAATTGATACTCTGTCCTCTAACCAATTATTGTTGGAGCCCTCCCCTCACCGTCCCCGTGTTTTACGCTCTTGATAATATTCATATTTTACAAATAAATCTAAAGAAACAGTCTTTAAAGAAACATATGGCTGAATGCTATTTAAGTAAGACCAATGAATTTAGCTTATAGGGTCTACAGTATATAATGTAGCGACTAGGGAGACACACTTGGTTAACCGGTTAGCCCAGTGGTTCCCCAACGCGGGGCGTATGCCCCACCATGGCCAAATTTTATTATTTTGGGGGGCAATTGGGCAATTTCAATGTTTAAAATTTTTAGAACAGGATAATTAAAATGATGATTGGTAAAGAACTCATGAAATATAGATTCATAGATTCATTACTAAATGGGTAACGTATAGGCTTATATTAAATGCAATTCAGTTCTGTTTTGCATGTTTTGTATCTGTCGTTGCTGTTTTTCATATAATTTCATATTATTCCGATAATACAATTTCTGTGATTGCTTCTCTGCGTGTGTCACGAGGGGACATAAGGATCAGGGGCGTAGCCAGGAATTTGATTTGGGAGGGTATAAATATTTTGGGTGGGTATAAATCTGAACTATAACCCACATAAACCATATAAACCACATATAGGGCCTATAACCACATGCAAATCACATACAAACTTTAAGGTAGACTGATTGGGGGGTGTATATATACCGATATACCCCCTCCGTCGCTATGCCACTGATAAGAATTTTAAAACGATTTTGGTGGGGCGTGGCCTAAAAAAGGTTGGTAACCACTGGGTTAGCCAATATTTTCCCGGTTAATCGGCTAGCAAATTAACCGAAAAGCGCATTCTTTAGCAGCAAAGGTGGTTTTTCATTGAAACCGAAATCGGATCTAACATTGGCCGATCTTTCCACAGGTTTGGATTGGATCATTCATTCATTCATTCATTCATTCATTCATTTATTCATTCAATCGGATCTTGATTGAAATTAAGTGATATGTCTGGCACTGCATGTTCCAAGCTATTACTTTCTCGGTAACAGAAAATTACGTGACGCAGGCAGGCGATGACGTAACGAAAGGAATATACACGACAACCATTTCCCCTTTCACGCACCACATGGAAAATCATGGAAAAGTAATTTCAGCAGTTGTCTTTTGGCACCTGACGAAAACTGGCCCTGCGAAAAATTTCTCTCCTCATATTTCGACCCCCCTCCCGGACACCGCTTGGGCGCCGGGCTGCCATGGAGCCCGCAAACTAAACCACCCTCTCTCCTCCCTCTCTCTCTTTCCCTCTCTCCCCTCCCCTCTTTCTATCTCTATCTCCTCGAAGCATACTACCACTATTACTGCATAACTATACGAGAAAAAGAGATAAGACGGCCGATGGAGGAAGGAATTCCTAGCTTCGTTCCTTCTTTCGTTGAGAGAGCAATAGCAGATCGTAGATACTGTAAAAACCCTCGCTTCGAGTTCATTTTTCCTCTCTCTCTCTCTCTCTCTCTCTCTCTCTCTCTCTCTCTCTCTCTCTCTCTCTCTCTCTCTCTCTCTCTCTCTCTCTCTCTCTCTCTCTGGAAGAGAACTACCAGGGATTTTCGGTGCATGGGAGGAGAAAGGAGGAGGAGGGAGGAGGAGGAGGAGAAGGAGGAGGAGGAGGAGGAGGAGAAGGAGAAGGAGGAGGAGCCATAAATCAAGAGTCGAGACCGTTGCAACCCCGAAGACAGATTGAAGGACGTCTTACTTATTTACTTACGTTGTTTGTCCTCGACACTAAAATGAATGACCTCACCCAGAAGAACAACTGTTGACCGAATTCCCTGCTGCTGTCTGTCTGTCTGTCTGTCTGTCTGTCTAATCTCCATTTGGCTACCTCTATATATTTCAAGTTACAAAGAAACGTGGACAGGTAAGAACTAAAAAATATATATACATACCTGTAGGTAGAGATCGATAAAATTGATAACTCGATAGAAAGAGATGACGGAATACTGCAAAGAACTTTTATATAGCTCAAAAACAGGAGAGACAACGAACGAAAAGAAGAGATCAAGAAGAAATTGAAAGACATTGCCACCGAGGAAGGACAAAATGCTACCTCCACTCAGAGAAGAGGTCCACAGAGCATTATGGAAGCTATAGAGCAAGAAGAGTGCAGGCACAGATGGAATGGTTGCTGAAGTCTTGAAAGTGGGCGGAGAACATCTGGAGGAAGAATTATATCAGGTCATAAAGGAGATATGGGAAGAAGGGGGATGCCGGAAGAATAGACCAAATCAATAATAGTAACAATAGCAAAGAAAGGAGATATTAAAGAATGCGGCAACTACAGGACAATATCGCTCATAAACCACGTGACAAAATACTACTAAATGTGATATTAGAACGACTACAGAACAGCATAGAACCATACATGGGAGAAGAGCAGGCAAGATTCCGAAAGGACAGAAGCACTACACAGCAAATTCTGATATTAAGGCTTATAGCGGAGAAAGCATGGAGGAAGAACAAGCTAATATACAACTGCTTCATTGACTTCAAGAAGGCGTTCGATACAGTAGAACACGAAATGATCTGGACAACCTTGGACTCCTATGGGGTAGACAGCAAAGCCACAAGAACGCTACAGACCATGTATAAAACCGCAAAGGCAGCAGTAAGAGTAGGACAAGAATTAGGAGAATGGTTCGAACAGAAAGAGGGAACAAAACAAGGAGACCCAGTCTCAACCATTAACTTCATTGCATATCTAGAAAGGGTAATGGATGCAGGAGAGAATAAGAGAATAGATAGATAGATAGATAGATAGATAGATAGATAGATAGATAGATAGATAGATAGAATGATTGAAAGATTGATAAATTGATTGACAGGAAAAGAAAGAGGCAGAGAGAGAGGCTATTTGTTCTTTTTGTCTCTTTGTTTCTTTGTCTGTCTGTGTCTTTAACTGTTTGGCTATCCTTCCTACGCTGTCTGCTGCCTAGTAGCTTTGCACGATACAATAGATGTATGGCGACCAGCCATATACTATATACCATGGATCTGATCTGCTGCATCTGTGCCATTCAAAGACCCTTATACTGTATATGTCAGAAGGTGTTATACATCGGCCTAATGAAGACGAACAGCACACATTACATACATTATATACATCAACTGCTATAAACACAGCCTCGCACACACACGCGCAGCAGAGAAATAAAAATAAGAGAGAGAGAGAGAGAGAGAGAGAGAGAGAGAGAGAGAGAGAGAGAGAGAGAACATAACAATGTTATTCAGAAAGCAAAGGTAAACCTATACCACAAGCAGAAACACCTCTCTCTCTCTCTCTCTCTCTCTCTCTCTCTATATATATATATATATATATATATATATATATATATATATATATATATATATATATGCATAGTTTTGTGTCAAACTGTAGAACGGTAATTCCCAAGAGATAGTATTAATGACTTTGCTTCTGGCGACAAAGAACAAATAAATAGACGAATTTTTATAGCGCTTTTAGCGCCGGCAGAAGCAGCATTGAAACGTCTGAGCATCTCGAGAACAGTTTGATAGTTTATAAGGCGCTAGATCAATTAGCTGCGGCAGACTTGAAAGCGGGCCGACGCAGCGGCGATTCGACTTTGAACTTATACGTCACGTGACCAGTGATCGAATTGCAGGTAGAAATTGACCGAGAGGGCGGGAAGATAGCAGAGTGGTAACAGCGTTGGACGATGGAGCAGAAGGTCGCGGATTCGATTCCCGCAGGAGCCCTAATGTCGACTCAGACTTCATTCGCTAGAGGGCGGTGGTAACTGAGTAGCAGCTGTGGCTGCGAAGGTAAAACGTGGGTCTAGAGAAAGCAATGGCAAACTACTCTAGATTTAATGGCTTTAGCCACCTGCGTCGCTGCTTGCCCGACACCGGAGATCAGCGCCGGGCTCAACGCTCGAAATCGAGTATGGGCGAACCTCTACCTTTAATTGACCGAGTATCGTTTCGATCGAATTTCCGCCAGCGACGTTAAAGTCGTGGGCGTAGACAGGGCGGTTGAATTGCGAAGGCGCACGGGTGGGGGAGTGATGTCTATTAATGGAACATTCGTGAAAACTCGCGTTGCATGCCCGGAAAATCTTCAGAAAATAGAATTGATCGGAAATGCGTTCAGAAACTCCGAGGGTCCCAATATCCCTCGCCCTCCCCGCCTCCACCCTCGCCGACCCTGGATTCGAGGCCTACAACTCAAAAGATTCAACTCAAAAGGCCTACAATCCAATCTACCGTCGGCCAAGACGCCTAAAAATAGACCGTGACGTCATTACGGAGTCGGACGACACTGACCATCCAATCCGCACTCGAGAGAATCCGTCTGCTGAGTCTTCCGGATCGACGACCTCCGATAGATTATGTGCACCTGTTGTTCACCTGTCCCTCCTCCTTCTTCTTCTCCTCCTCCTCCTCCTCCTCCTACTCCTTCCTCTCCTCCTTCTTCGAATCCGTTCCATAAGGGTTCGACCAGGAATTCCTCGTCCGAAGTGGAAAATAGTCCGACCTGGCAAAAACAAAAACCACCTGGACTTATAGCAGACGACCACCTGGAAGCAGAGGAAGAGGAGGAGGGGTTCTGTTCTCCTCCCCACGATGCACCCAATCCCCGTAAACATTAGAAAGTGGGGGAATGTTACGTATATGTCTGTCTGTCTGTCTGTCTGTCTGTCTGTCTGTATGTCTGTCTGTCTGTCTGTCTGTCTGTCTGTCTGTCTGTCTGTCTGTCTGTCTGTCTGTCTGTCTGTCTGTCTGTCTGTCTGTCTGTCTGTCTGTCTGTCTGTCTGTCTGTCTGTCTGTCTGTCTGTCTGTCTGTCTGTCTGTCTGTGTCCCCCAACCCCTTCTGGAGGAAAACTGTTCCTGCAAAATGCGAAATTCTCTCGCCCAACAAATGTGGGATGGGAAAAACTGGGAAAAATCAACAAAACCTTCTCAAAGTTTAAGTCCAACCCCCCCTCCAATCTCCACACTGTCTATAGTGAGATTACATAGCAGCGATAGACTATAGAGATCAACAGCTCTCTATCTGTGGTGAATGGCTGCGTGGGGTTGATACCACACAGCCATCCCCTCTCCCCAAACGCCCCACTCTCTAATTCAATGACCCTTTGTCAGATGGGAGAAATAGGGTGCTTGCGACGCTGCGCCGGACCTGAGCGATAATGGGGCAATAAAGAGATTCCAAGGTCTGTTAATTGGCCGACCGAAATTCCATTTCGGTACAGGCTTCTCGAGAGTCGTAACAGGGGAAAGGGGGCAGCTGGGAAAACGGGCGGGCGGGGGAGGGCGAGAGAGGGCGAAGCTAGACCGCATTTTATTGGATATTTGGCGGTTTATTAGCAATAATTATTCTTCCGCTAGCGATATCTATAGACAAGCAGAGGAGATAAGAGGCGAATAGAGATAACTCGAATTCAACACAATACTTTCGTATCGGTGAAATAGACTGCCGAAGATGCTGAGATGTGCTCTTTTTTTAAAAACCTAGTAATTTCAATAACACTATCTGCCAAATTATCACGCTGTATTATTAATGAGTAAGGTAAAATCTAATTATCACTATAACGAGGCTACGGTGTCTGAAAGTGAGAGCTATTTTCCGCCATTTTGTTAAGTATGATCACATTACCGTAAAACTTCAAATAGAAGCCGCCAGGTCTCTAATACAGCAGGGGTATAAAGTCATTTGTTTCGATAGAAGGCTGGGCTTGTATTAAAAGTTTTACGGTAATTTCTATGGTAATTAGGGTAACCGTTAGGGTAACAAAGATGGCGGTTAACCGTTGTAACTTAAAAGATGGCGGCAAATTGTCTTCAGCCTTTCGCTGTCTCTATCACCTTAGATAGACTTCTTTCAGTGGGTATGAAAATTAATCTCTATGGCTATGATGTATCTATGGTATACTTCCTTATTTCTGAATTGCCAACATCAGACGATTAGGCCTATTTACATGCATAATATGGTAGTAGACTTTACCAGCCGTTTAGGCCTACGGTTCAGAATGTAGGGGAGGATTCAAGTAATTCGGAGAGGAAACAGAGGAAAGGTAATTGGAAGCGAACCATAGGTAGCCAAATGACCAAATAGGTGGGGGATATTTGACTCTTTTCCATAATAAGAATCCATTCCGATCACTCCACTTGCTCCACTTCAGTGGCAGGTTCCACCGGGGCCAGAGGGCCCGTGCCCCTATTGAGTGCCTGGCCCTTCCAGTGGCCCCCAGTTGGGACCCTATACTTAATGCTACATACATTAAACAACAAATGGTTGGCCCCCATGATTAGAAGTTGCCACCCCAACGCCCCCCACTTGCCAAATCCTAGAGCCGCCACTGCTCCACTTTACAAAGAAAATTGTTACATTTCTAAAATATGAATCGCTCTAAAATTGGACAATTTATGTTTGTCATTTTCCCATCAAAATGGCCGCAAGATGGCCTGTGCCTCCACACCAATATTTACGTTTCTTAAAACCAATAATTTCAGATGAGAAATCCAGATTGTTCTCTGGTGATTCTCGTTGCTCGACCAAAGGATCACTAAGGCCTGAAATAAAATGAGTTTGATGTGTGACCCAGACTTTGACCTCTGTCCCAATTCGTAACTATCGATCTACTTCCGTTTCAATTAAACCTATAGGCTATGACTGCCTTTTGCAGAGTCTCAGGATTATTCTTGGAAAATTTCCGGATCTTAGTCACCAAAAGGTCAGGGAAGGTCAACAGACGAAGAAGATGATGAAGAAGAGGAAATGAAGAAGTGGGAACAAGAACGCACCGGAAGTACCACGGAGTCTCGGTGGCGCCTGACCAAGTACCCCCTCCCTCCCCCAACTTCCCGGCCAATGATCATCAGCAGATGAGAAGGAAACGTCGGAAGGCAAGACTAACAGCTGCGTTTGGTCCACATGGAACGTCTGAAGGAAGAAGGAAGGAACTGCCCCGAATGACTGAACGAACGAGCGAGCGAAAGAAAGGACGAATTAATGATACGCGGGGTAAGAACGAACGAACGAACGAGTAGATCAATGACCGAATGAAATAAATAAATAACTAAATAAGTAGAGAATAAAATAACGAATGAACAGAAGAAAGAACGAAAGAAAGAAAAATTAACGAATAAACTAAATTGATTAAGAATGAACGACTGAATAAATCAATGACCGAAATAAATAAATAAATAAGCAAATAATGATTGAACGAAAGAACGAGCGATGAACGAACAAATGAACGAACGAATGAATGAATGAATGAACATACCAAACCGTTGCAGTTACTAATGGCTGCCCGTGACGTCTTCTCCTCCGACACCACGTGACCGACGTAGTGGCATCGTCTTCCGGTTCCGGTCTTCCTGTCGACGACCCCGGTCTCGTTCCAGACCTCGACGGACAGCGAGGGCGATGCGAGGTCAAGGTTCAAGGTCAGGTTCAGGTGAAACTCACGGTCGTAGGCGGTCAGGTGGTAGAAGAGTTCGCCGCCGCCGCCGGCAGGTGGCGCTTCAGCGCTGCGACGACGACGACGACGATGATGACGATGATGTTGTCGTTGTAGTAGTAGTTGTTGTTGTGGGTGGATAATGTTGGAAATGAATTCTCCGCGGTGGTTGACAATAGTTGGTCGTGTGAGATGATAATCGTTCAAAGTTTCCAAGAGATGTTCTGAAAATGAATTAATGCATGATTAGTGCAACCTAAAAATTAAATGAAATTTGCTTACTTCTATAGCGCCATTAGTGTCATCGTTCCTCTGACGTCAGCGGTTAGACGTTCAGGAGACAGAAACCGATTTCATTCGATGACATCATGATTACGTCAATATTTTTACAAATAAAGGTAATTTTCTCTCAGTTTTCTCTCTCCACCCAGCCATTTATTCTTCACAAAATCTTTTCTCGGAAGTTCAATCGACAACAAGTAAATTCTGCCCCTCCCCAACCTACCTCTGCTCCACCCATCCCACCTCATCCCAAAGGACCCTGCTCTTACGAAACACCAGAGGATCAGTTCATATTATACAGCGCAGAACCCAGGAACTGTCTTTCAACCAGAGGGCGAACGACGTTCGATTTCCATTATACGATGGGAGAGTCTCGCGTCAATGAAAGTCACGACGTCAGAATCTCAGAATCTCACGTCAAGAGGTGTTACGATGTCAGCAGGATGTCGGCAGAGTGACACACGTCCAATGACACTGTCAATGGCAGACTGTAGCCTAGTATATACTGTATACCAAGGCTGTTTAACCCCTTAACCGTGTATTTAACTGTAACTCAATGTAAAATGGATGGATATATCCGGGATCCTCATGCAGTTAAGGGGTTAATTGTCTTGACTGTATACGTTCGATGCTGGAAACAGTGGTTACAGAGGGCAATTCGCATCAAGTACAGTAACGACAAATTTCACGAACGGAAATCATCGGCGGGTTTGGGCAGATTTGACGAGCTTTAAGTCAAGGGTCAGTCGGGTTGGGGGTGGGGGTTGGGCAGTTTGGAGAATCATTGATATACAACTGCACAGATGTAACTATTTGTGAAGAATTTGCTCAAATTTATTTTTTAAAATCAATATGGAAGGGCTGTGCTTTGGCAAATTTTACAGTATTACATTTGGAAAATGTGCTGCCTCCCAACGCACGTTTTTGGAAACTGCCGTTATTAACACGAGGCCCGAACCAAGACGCCAATACGGAGGTTGAAACGTTAACCCCTCTCGGTCGGACCTGTCCAATCTCTGTTACGCATCGGGGACAATAAATCATAAAGCAGAGATGTTCGTATGAAATACACAGCAGAGATTGGTCGAATTAGACCTTGCCAGCCTCCGAGTAAATGCCTTCGTCCGGGCCTCTTGTTAACGGTGGCCGTAGTTTGGGGGCCGGGGGGGGAGGGGTAACACCAGTGTTCCGAGAAGAACTTAATCGTCGTTTAACGAGAGAAATGCATGCGAGAATTTGGAGTCGAAATTCTTGCTCAATCCACAAGTGAAGTCAATGGAAATCCGTGCCTGCTTCAGTCACATTAAAATACAATAAAATTTTGTGGGACATTAATTCGAAAGCAGAAAGCCAAATAGCTTACCTTTGGCCCCACTGGCCCTAAGCTAAACGCAATAATAAAGCTAGAACCTATACTACACATCTTACATTCTAAACTACCAAAATTAACTAAGTCACTTTATTTATATCAGTGGCTCTCAACCCGTGTCTGTCCGCGGACCAAAAGTGGTCCGCGGCAAATTCTGAAAAAAGTTAATAAAAATTAGACATATACATTTTCCATGTCAGCGGCGTAGCCACGGGGGGATTTGGGGGTTAAAACCCCTCTGGGTGCCCGGACCCAACATTTTTAGAGCAAGGCAGCAAGCGCACAGTTAAGTAAGGTGACGACACGACATTTTTCGTTTTTTTGCTTGTCAGGGCACTGGCGAGGGACGAAGATCACACGCGATGACTTTGTTTGCTTGTCACGATTTTTCTCAATTTTCAGTTGGTCCGCGAGAAATTTTTGATCTTCAAACGTGGTCCGCGAGCCAAAGCCCAACGGTGTCTGAGAACCACTGAATAATATCCTAATAATGTGTAAGGCCTACTCTAATATTGCTGATCAACTAATCGCATACTACACAACTATCTGTACCAACCTTTCCTTCGCAAGCATTTAAATGTTCCTTTGGCCAACTTAACCGAAATGTGAAACCTAATTTTTTAAAAAGTAGGCCTATTTACAATCCAAATTTTTATATCAACGAATCAATTTATGGATGTCGAAAATGTTTTCGTCATCTGGACAAAAATACATTAAAATTTCAAGATAACAGGCAACTCGACGCATGGTACAGTGCCGGTTTCACTCAACTGTACTGAAAAGTTCTCACTTATTTTTGACACGACACCGCTAGATGGCGGCAGCGATGCGACGCTGAGCGATAATGTGACAAACGCAGCTGTATCTTTTGTTTCAGCGAATTCGAATCTCAAATTAAAGTCGGTTTTGTTGCTAGAAATTCGAACCGAATGCAAGGTCACTCGCAGAGATCGAAATGTCCCACTGTGAGCCCTCATGAATACGCACACATATTGAGCGTACACGATGAACCAAAAAACGGCAACGCGTTCTTCTTTCGACTTCAGCGATAACTTCCAAATGAGTCTAATTTAATTGATTTCTGGTTGCTACCACATTGAAAAGAGCTGCGCCTAAGTTAATACATATGTCTAGCACTGATCATGGCTTCATTAGAACATTAAAACAACACATATTTGAACACCTCCAGAATAGAAAAGCGACTCGTTTTTTTGGTTCATGGTGTACATACGCACAGTGCATGGTGTACATACGCACAGTTTCACAAAACAAAACGATGATGGGACTGTGGTTGACATGGGTTGCAATTCAATGCTAAGTAAACAGCACTCTAAGATTCGATTTGGAAACAAATCTTACTACAGTAAAAACGTACCTCCCGGCTCTCATTTCAATTTCTTTAGTAGAAACAGATTGAGAACTTATTTGGTAAAGTAATAGTAAATCAAGAGACAAGACATGTTGCATGTTGAGATGGTGGAAGATTTTGCACAAATTCAGGATATAACTGCATGAAATTCAACCCTATTCCAGTTATAAGATGGTGAAAAAACAAATGCGCTTGAATTTTTTCCATAAACTCCACACAACAATAGATACACACACACACACACACACAATTTTGCAGATGCCAATACCCGATGGGTCGCATGAGGTCATAATTGGTCAAAGCCTTTCTCAAAGGTCAAATGGGTCGCAGTGACCACGGATCATTTTGGTCGACCAACTGCCATCGCTGTCTGTCAGAAAATTTAACAAGAATGAATTTATGATGCGCCAATCAATTCAAAAGAACTCGCGCGTTAAAAGCCGTTAATACTCACTCGACCTAGCTTGACCTCTGATCCTTGACCTCTGCAGCGACCTTTCGTCACGTGTGACGCCATCTTGCGAGAAGGAGATCGCCAGCTGCAAGAAGATGGCGACGAGAATAGGAAGAGACTTGGGCGCCATGCCCCCCTCTGTTCTCCGCCCTGCGCGACCCCCGTCGAATTCTTACAAGTGGCGCCGTCGTGGATTCGTTGAATTGCGCACACCTCCTTTCGGCAGGCTCGCTGTCTTGTTGTTGCGTCGTCGCACACCTCTCGATGATTTCTGATTTGGCGTTGTTGCTAATAAACAGGCTGAGTTATTATTACTGGAGGCGCACACGTCCTGCACACGTTTCCATCGGCGCACACCTCTCCATACCCACTAAACGCACATCTCTCGCGGCGACGACGACGACGTCAACGAATCCGTTGCCATGGTTACGCTGTCATGACGACGGGAGAGGGCGGGGGAGGAGAAATATCAAGATCGAATATTCGGTCTTTTTCTTCTGTGTTCTTAACGGACCTGTCATCGCACAACAACAACGACGGCAACGACAACGAAGAAAGTGATGATAACAACGACGACGACGACGACTGATGTGAAAATAGTCAGAAAGGCGCCATTTACGGGCCGACGCTCGTCTATCTCGGTCCTCGGTCAAAGTAAAGGGCGTCAAGACGTCCCCGGAGAACAGCACCGACTTCCAACTGAATGCCCTTTTCTCCTTTTTCCATCCAACGGTCTCCTGCGTCTGGAGTTCTCAATGCCAGCCTCCCTTCCTTGGCGTCTACAATTCTTACCTACAGACCGGAGCCCGCAGGCCAGCAGCAAGCCAACGCGCGGCGGCAGTCAAAGGACCCCGCCCCTAGGCAACGACCCTCTCGGGGCCCCCTCTGTGGTCGGTCCGGGCGCCCGTAGCGGTCTCTCCTACCTGTCCCCCCACTGGCATTGACGTGTCCCAAGAGGGATCGGCTCCTTACTCCGAATGGGATCAGTCGTGAGATTTGCGCCGCGTCGAGATTTTTTTTTTTTTGGGGGGGGGAGTGGGAGAGGAGGAGGTTTGGATGATTGCCAAGAGAATTGGTATACATGGTTGTATTTTTGAGCATGTATTACTGAGGAAATTTGGGAATTTTTGGTGAGTTCTGACCTGCAGTTTGGGTTCAAAACTGGGGTAGGATGCTCAGATGCCTTATGCACGGTGATGGGGGTAATAAGTAAGTAACCTCAATAGAAATTCATGCACAGCTGTCATTTGTGCTCTCGACATTTCGAAAGCTTTTGATGAAATTAGTCACTGTGGGCTGTTTTTGAAGCTGATGCAAAGGCAAACCACTTGGTATTTTATTGAATTATTATTTATTTTATTTATTTATTTACTCAACTGGTATGCCAAATGTAATGTTATGGTTAGATGGGGTAATGCCTTATCAGAATCTTTCACTGTAGTGGCTGGGGTGCGACAAGGAGGGGTTCTTTCGCCTTTGCTATTTGCTGTTTATATTGATGATGTAATTTTAAAGTTGCAAAATTCTGGACATGGCTGCTATATCAATGATCTGTTTCTTGGATGTTTATTGTATGCAGATGATATTAACAGTGGTTCTCACACAGGGCAGTCCCTACTGAACCACTTTAAACCTTGTTATATTATATATATATATATATATATATATATCTTTTATTGGTGTCACACTCCATATCTGGCATGGCATGCAGCACATGCTTGATATTTGCACCAATGACTTTGTGGATTTGGATTTGAAATTTAATATGAAGAAGTCTATGGTCATGAGGATTGGGACACGTTGTAATATCGTATGTGCTGCATTGGTCCTGGATGGTGTTGCCTTGCCATATGTGGAGGAAATTAGGTAGGCCTATCTTGGAGTGACACTGAAAAAGGGCAGGCATTTCGGATTATCTATTTCGGAAGTTAAATTAATTTTTTTCGTACGTTTTACTGTTTGTTTAGTCGTTGCAGAGCTGCCGCGTCTGAATTGATATGCGTTAACCTGGTAAAGAGCTAAAGATGCAAGAGCTAAAGAGCTAAGAGCTCTACCTATTGTATTGTATGGCATGGAAGCCACATGTCCAAACAAAAGTACTCTTAATGCTCTTGACAGATTGATTCAAGTAGCTGTGTGTGAAATTTTAAAAACAAGTGAGGCAGATAATGTTGATTATATCAGAGTTTTAATGGGTTTGGAAAGTATACATGTTGCTGTAAAAAAGCGACAAGCATCCTTTGTCAATAAAATAATATGCGAAGAAGCCACTGTATTTTGCTGAGTGCATTGCTAGAATTTGTCTGAGGGCAGAGGCTGGCTGGCTGGATGGGCAGTGCTAATGGCTGTACTGTGTAAAGTTTGTGCTTAGTTTATTAGTTTATTATTAGCTTGATTTTGTTTGGTTTTTGTTCAGTTGAGTTGTGTGTTTCCTTGTTTGCGTGCTATTTTTGATGCTGTGCTTGTCGCGAATAAAGATTATTATTATTGCAGTTTTTCGCCACTCTGTAATAAATCGTAATTAAAAGGCTTAAAATCTGCACCGTCTGAATTCATTTATTCATTTTTATTCCTTCATTATTCATTATTCACTTTTTCTATTGGTACTACAAATTTCTGCGACTTGGATTTCCTCAAAAGTTCAGTTGCAACCTTAAATTGGAGCGAGTGTGGGGCTCTGTCCCGGTCTCCGCTGAGTGAACTAATGGCCTTGAAAACGTTTTCAGTTGGAGGATTGCCAATTGTGCTGTCATTTAGTCTGAAAAATGTGCACCATATGTCACCGTTTTAATATTATATATTACCCTACAGTTTTTCGCCCGAGGTTCCGCCCCAGACCCCGTTCACGGAGCTCACTCGGGCCACCGAAAAGAATAAAGGAGGCCGTGGCTCACCACGCTCCCTCAAGCCCCCCTCCCCCGACTCCCAGTCGGGACTGGAAATGCCAGTATGTAGAAAGCTTTTGTGTCCTCCACCCTCCAATTCCGGAACCCTGGTCGTGCCACTAGCCACTTGTGACCTCTGGCGGACAAAGTTCCAAAGTTCACGACCTTTGTCCGGTTACTCACCGACCGCCGGCGGCAAAGAAATCTCCGATTTACCTAGAACATCTCGCTTTCAGATTAACCCCCTCCACCACCAACACCACCACCACCACCACCCGGTAAGGGTTATCTCGTTAACCTCTGACCTTTATGATATGCTATCTGCTATCTTCTGCGGCGGAAATCTGTTCTGAAATGGGTCAATGGTTGACCAAAATCCAAGCAGCGTTTCCTTAAATCGGTTCCCTATATCCCGGGTAATCGTCAAACGAATGACAGCTTCCCTATTTTTTCCACGGCATCAAAATTGCATCCACATCCTGGGCTGGAATGATCCTGAATTATCCCACGTATTTCCGCATCTGGAACCATCTGTAGGAGATACAGCGCCATCTGTCTTGCAGTAATGCCGAAAATAGTCGCTTTAGAACTATAAAGCGACCCAAAAATATCAACTTCAGATTAGAACTCACTTCAACTCGGATTCTTAGAAGCATCGGAGGAGTTTAATTGGATGGTAAACTAAGTCCTTGTTTACAGCGTACTTCTCTTTCTTGTAGCAGACATCTTGTGGGAATTATATATTACGGCGATTGGTTCAAAACGACAGGCCCTAGACACTAACGAATACGCCATTGCAAGCTATGCGCGTCACGTGACTACAAGGTAAAATGTCAAGAGTCGTTGAAAAGACACAAAGTTCTGGAATTTCCTTGTATTTTTTGAAAATTTCAACGACACACGGATAAAATGCATTTAGCTATTTTCATCTGACATTAGGCCTACTCAGCTTGGTACTTTGGTCCAGACGACTGCAAACAGAAAACAGAGTGGTTTGAACTATTCTAAACCAGATAATCCATATATATATATATATATATATATATATATATATATATATATATATATATACATGCATATATATAGACAGCCTAAGAACTGAATTGAAATTTGAAATGTTGTCTTTAGAACGTAGCTGTCCATTAACTCTGGTGTCTGTCAAAATCCTAACGCCGTTCTAACGGTCAGTTGGCAGGACTTCTTACATTCGTTTATTCTATATAATTGTTGATTCGAGGTCAGAGGTCGCAGCCTCGTTCTGGTCTTGCTAACACTGAGGATATATATATATATATTATATATATATATATATATATATAGAGAGAGAGAGAGAGAGAGAGAGAGAGAGAGAGAGAGAGAGAGAGAGAGAGAGAGAGAGAGAGAGAGAAAGAAAGAAAGAAAGAAAGAAAGAAAGAAAGAAAGAAAGAAAGAAAGAAAGAAAGAAAGAAAGAAAGAAAGAAAGAAAGAAAGAAACAGAGACACAGACAGAGACGGAGAGAGAACCAGACGATGAGACGATGCGCTCTCGAAATACGATTGCAACTGACGATAAACAGGAGGCACTTATTCACTCAATTCACTTAAATTTTCCCGCCGAATGGCTTTCAGTTCGAGTGCATGCAGAATACATTCGAAAGCTAATGAAGAAAACAATTCAGACTCATTCAATAAATTCCTAGTTCTCAGTCATTAGTTGTCCATTTCCGTCAGCTCTTACAACGTCTCAAGTTTTTCTACCTAAATCTAGACATTCTCCTTAAAAAAGTCATTTCCTCGATCGCTGTAACGCCCCAACCATAATGACCCTTTGGATAAAACGCCCCTGCCTGACTTTTTTGGCCACTTCAAATCTAGACTGAGCACCTAAGAATAGGCAGCCACTCCGATACTACTAGCGAAAGATCTACATAAACCCACAAAATTATACTTACTTATTCAAAAACCTACAATACAGGTTTCCTAGTTGGAAGTGTTACAGCGAAGTCATTGAACTATACTCCAATCAGGTCCGCCGAGAGAAATTCCGAGCCCCAGTGCAGAAGGGCCGACGGGCCCCTCCTGACAAGTCTTACAGTGTTTATTCTAGCCACCTTGACATTGGGGGATTTTGAAATGTTTGGGGGGGCAAGGGGCAATTCCCCCACACTTGAGGGGAATTTCCATTCTCCCACCCAACATATAAAATATTTCGGGAGAATTTTAAAACTGGGGGATTCCCCCCAGAGAAGACCTAGAATAAACACTGCAAGTCTTAAAATTTCCTGACGACCTTTTTTTTGCTTGTCGTCGATTTTACTTTTACGAAACGCACGGACGCGCTAACGCTTAACGCTAGTGCAACTATCGAAAACTTTTTAATTTGTCGCCTTTTTTCACGGTGTTTATAATGTCCTAGGCGCCCTGGACCCCATTTTACTCGTCGGGCCCCTGCGCATATCACGTGGCTACCTCCTTTTTTGTGTCGTTAGACTCGTTGCTGTTAATATTACATATTCATCATCGGCCCTGCCCGCCGGGCCCCCTCCAGGTCGCCGAGCCCCTGTGCATTTGCCCCCTGCTTCGCCTCTCGGCGGCCCTGGGTCCAATAAGTCCCGCGCCCTTTTTATTTTGGCTGTAACCTTGTCAAATTTTGACCAATCTTGATAAAACTCTGCAGTAATGTAGCGAAAGAACCTCCAACACGTCGTATATGTTTAGATAAGGGCCTCGTGCCTAGGGCCTCGTGATGCATGCAGAGGGGCTTTGTCGGGCGGCGAAAATGTCATCGCCGCTTTTTGGTGTTTGATTTCCTGATTTTTTTCTCGAAAATTTTGACAAGTAAAAACGATCATCGCTAGTTTTTAAAAACTTAATATACTATGGCCCAAAACTTCTTAAACCGGCACTGCAACCAAGAAAACATGTTGAAAACAATTTGAACAAAGGTGTGTTTAGGGTTTCAGCTACATTTCTAAACCATCAAGATCAACCAAGAAAACATGTTGACAAAATAAATTTGAACAAAGGTGTTGGAGGAAACTGTAATATAAAAATTGCACTGCAACCAAGAAAACATGTTTGAAAACAATTTGAACAAATGGTGATGTTTATGGTTTCATGATACATTTCTACTGAGTTTCATCAATATCGGTCAAAAATTGACTAGTTATAGACAAAATAAAACATGCGTAATTTGTTGGACCACAGTGTAATATAAAGAATTGCTGTAGGCCTACGATCTGGTGAACAAATACTTTTTAGTTATTTTGCGATGATGATGATGATGATGATGATGATGATGATTATTATTATTATTATTATTATTATTATTATTATTATTATTATTATTATTATTATTATTATTATTATTATTATACAAGACAATTTCTTAGGCGCCGTAAGCATAGCTAACAGAGGCGAAAGTCAAAAGCTCTTTAGAAGAATGATGATGAACACATGGCCTACATTACAAATATTGAGTTTTCAAAGTAGAATCAGTAATTATTTCTTAGTAATCGTTACTAGATTTCTCTAATGCTCTTTAAGCATAAGTTGTACCCAGTAGAAAGTATTAGTGAGAACAATTCGGATGGAAAGTCAGACATAGTCTAACACGAGCGCAAAGACAAAAGCGACATCTTACGAATGGTTAAAATTATGCGAAACCTACACTACACACTGGCGCCAATGACTGTACGAGAACGAGGGACATCAACAAATTGAAAGTCCTGCCGAGTATCTTGTGGAATGGTTAGCAAGTCAACGAAGGGACGAGTCGTGTCTGAATAAGACGTCTGGATCGTTTTTATTGACACAATTTATAATTGGTTCGTAGTGTGCCAGAAGCCAATGGAAGGCCTATATATTGAACAGTCGGTGCATATATATATATATATATATATATATATAGTATGTATATATATACTAAATAAAAACTCGAATATATGATATATCGCGTCGCTTCGCTCGAGGCAACGACCAAGCCAATTCCAATTCCAGAACGACCAATCAGAACGCTCACTCAGCCAACCAATCAGAACGCTTGAAGGTAACCAATCAGAACGCTCACACAGCCAACCAATCAGAATACAGCCAAACAATCAGAACGCTCGAACGCAACCAATCAGAACGCTCACACAGCCAACCAATCAGAATAGGCAACAGACATACAGATAACGATTTTATAATAGATATACTATATATATATATACATATATATATATATATACTCTATATACAACTTTCAGCAAATTGAAGAAATTCTTCCACAAGAAACACATCTTCGCTTGTTATTTAGTTATTTAGTTAGTTAATAGGTCGATTTACATAGCGCAGAAACATAGAAGAATGGCCAAAGTCAAGAGCATTTTACACTTTATACGCGATCTCATTGCTTCAATTCGTGCAAGAATCATTAGTACTGACCTTCGCAATCTCGATCCACAGCGCTCGAAATCGGACACCTCCCACCCATTTAGCATTGGCAATTCTCTGCTCCGACAAGCTACTATAGCAACGTAAATCTGCTATTAAGAACATATTCAACGTTGGTAACTTAGAATTTCCTGGGGGCGCGTCAAGAAATTTGTGTAGGGAAGGAAATCTGGTGATTCGGGGTTGCTTTATTTACTGCTATAGGCCTAATGGAGAAAGCCTGTCTTAGCGCGAAACGGTTAAACTATGAAATCGAAAGATTAGTTGACGATAAAAATGTGTCATAGCATAGAGAATTTTAGGGGTATGTCTCCCACCCATTGCGCCAGTCTAGGGTTTAATCTTTGGTTTTCTCCACAGGTGGTATATTGGGCTGGTGTGGTCCAGAGGCGCCCACGGATGGGGAGAAGGAAGCAAATGCTTCCTAAAAAAGCTAGGGGAGGAAATTCTCCCCTGAGTTTTGGTTTCATGTTAGGGGTGGGGAAAGAGGACAGGGAAGGGGAGAGCTACTCCAGCAGGCAGGGAGATGGGTGATCCTGATTTGGTCGGACCCACTCACTGCCGACCATCGGTCACAGATTCCCCAAAACTCTTGGGGTTGGATTTTTTCTCGTTATATCCCGCGATTCCCTCCTCCTTTCAGTGGCGGCTTCCTCTACATGGGGGGCCGTGCCTCCTTATTGAATGACAACTCCAGTGGTCCCCCGTTGGGACTCTATACTTACTACTACATACCTAGCAAAACAAATAGTTGGCCCCCATGCTTAGAAGTTGCCACCCCAACAGCCCCCCTTGCCAAATCCTGGAGCCGCCACTGCATCCTCTGCTCCGCACCGGATCAACGAGCCACGGATGTGACTGGGCGTTGGTCCTGCAAACACATCGGCTGCACCGGTATCCAACATTCCTGAGAGAAGTCTCCCACCCCACTCCCCACCCCCATCTGCCCCATAGTCAAGCCCCCGGCAGACGATGCGAGTGCTGCAGCGGCAACACTGCTCTCGACAAATAAACAGCGTTAACCAACCGCTCTTGTAAAACAACTGCAGAGAATTTATCCATTAGCATTAGCATTCGCCTCTCTATCTCTGCCTGTCTGCCTGATTGTCTGTCTGTTTGTCTGCCTACCTACCTACCTGCCTATACTTACCCAATCCATCCATTTATATAACCATTCTCGCCCCTTTCTTCCCACTTTTTGACCTTGTTTCCTTTCTTTCTCCATTCATTCCTCTATTTCCTTTTTATTTTTATTTCTTTCATTCTCTCTTTCATTTCTTTCATTCTTTCATTCTTTCATTCTTTCATTCTTTCATTCTTTCATTCTTTCATCCTTTCATTCATTCATTCATTCTTTCTTTCTTTCTTCTTTCTTTCTTTCTTTCTTTCTTTCTTTCTTTCTTTCTTTCTTTCTTTCTTTCTTGTCATTCATTCGTTTAACATTCGTCTCATTTTTTCAGATTATTGCTTTCCGAACGACCTTTCTGCTGCTCAGCTTCAGCGGATGGCCTCTCTCTCTCTCTCTCTCTCTCTCTCTCTCTCTCTCTCTCTCTCTCTCTCTCTCTCTCTCTCTCTCTCTCTCCACATCGCAAAATGCCAAACGAGCCAGACTCAGCAGCCGAAGGCCAGCACAGCAGACGAAGCCTCGAATGCAAGAAACTATACGGATGCA
Source organism: Metaphire vulgaris (assembly GCA_018105865.1). Classification (NCBI taxonomy): domain Eukaryota; kingdom Metazoa; phylum Annelida; class Clitellata; order Crassiclitellata; family Megascolecidae; genus Metaphire; species Metaphire vulgaris. Next base: position 36,015,618 of record CM030832.1, on the reverse strand, counting down.
GTGACGATTACCCGTCCATCCATCCATCCAGCCATCCATCCATCCAACCGCCTCCTCCTCCACACCCCCCACCCCGAAAGCCATCTCAGAAATATTTCGCCTGGTATCAGACATACTGTATGTGCTGCTGAGTCCGCGTTCTGTCAAGGACCCATCCTTGGAGAGGCGCTTAGCTAGCGTCTTCCTATACATTCGAACACTGCCAATGGCTACGTTAGCCTTGCGGTCGTCAATAAACAACTGCGTCATAGCCTACTAAGCCTGGGTAGGTTCTAAGACGTTCGAAACGATAACAACACAGCTAACGATACTGCTTCTGCATCTTCATCAGCATTTTACCATAGCGAAAAGCGACGAAGATGCGCTTAGAACTTGTGATTTCGATCATAATTTCTTCATGACGATGGAGGCCTAGACGGTCTATTTAGTGGAATTTACTGGCAGAATTCTCGCCAGGTGAGCCTAGAGCCTTCATCTTTTCCCTGTTTGCAAGGTGAGTCGTCCAAATACGAAGAATAACGTGAGTTTATTTTGTTTTAGAAAAAAGAACTCTGGTTGAGATCATCTTGCAGGAGATTGTGGCAACTTGTGAGACGAGAGAAGTTTTTCGAATTGAAATTGAAAGTTTCAACGCTTCAATGCTTCAATAATCCTGAAGAACCAGAGAAAAGGCATCCACTTAAAGTTCAAGGTCAACCCTAGGATATACGTCAATTAAATTTAAAGTTCAAGGTCACAGCACATCCGGGAATTTCAATTATTCCTTGTTGGAGAAAACAATCGACTGATGATTCACCTTCGTTATTATCATTTGATGACATTTTGAATATCATGAATATTTCACTAATTGAAAAATCTTTTATATTATTATTATTATTATTATTATTATTATTATTATTATTATTATTATTATTATTATTATTATTATTATTATTATTATTATTATTATTATTGAAATTTTATATTCTGTGGCGCATGGTGGGACCGCCTGTCCTCAACTTTTAAATGCTCTCCCGTGTGGTCACGCCATATGGGGAGAAGACGGTGAAATGAGACGATCCAAACGTAGTTCAAGTTACGTCAAAACTGGACAATTTGGACTAGAGGGTGTAAAAGAAAAAGGTAAAAGTAAAAGGTTTATGTTAAACGTATCAAAAGTATTTGTCCAGAAATTTAAGATTCTATAATTGTAGGAGATTAGGCCTGTAGCCAAATAACTCTAATCTCCATTTTGTTTTAGGACAAATTCTGTAGACACTAATTCAGCGAAGCTCCTTCCGGAAATGCAGCGCAATACCGGAAGTTTCATCGAGCTGTTCACCTGTCGGAATTGTAAGAAGAACGTGCGCACGAAGACGCGAAACAAAAGCGCACCGATGACCGTCCGACCGACGGAATCGAACAAATTCGCACCCGCAGCTGCCTCAACATCTAACATGGCGGACGACGGCCGACAACAGCAGCGTCACGTGACGTTCCTCGTGCGCAGCAGTTCTGACGCCAACGATGACGTCAGGCGGGTTTTCCCCAGGATGGGAATCCCCCGCATCAGCATGTCCATGCCCAGCGTCGAGATATCGGAAAATTCCCAGCATCATCATCATCATCATCATCGTCGTCATCATTCGATCCTGAAAAACCCAGACGATGACAATGACGACGATGCCAAACGACATTCTCCCGCCGGCGGCGGCGGCGAAAAGCGCGCGAGATTCAAAGAGGCCGTTGACGTCATAGTACACGATAACCATGGCAACGCCATCGTCAGAGATCGCATAAGACTCAAGCCAAGCGTGGAAATCACGACGGCGCCGCCGCCTGGCGAACGCTGTCGGAAACAACTGTTCGCGGCAGACGACGAGAAGATAGTTTCGCGGACAGTCGCCAGAGGACAAGGTGCTTTTTCGCTGCAGAGCATGCGCATCGAACGGCGAAACGACGACGGAAGGCGCTTCCTTCGGCTGGTCGTGGTCCTGGGCGAGGCCTTCACGGAGCGATCCATCCACGTCTGTACGGCCAACGGGGGCTCCAGGATCCTCGTGGTCGCCTACAGACCCGAGCCCCTCGGAGACGGGACGAACTACCTGCGCCAGTACGTCGACCGGTTCCAACTGCCCCACCCCATCGACGCCCTTTCGATCAAGGGCGAACTGGACGAATATGGGGAGTTGGTCATCACCGCCCCCTCTTCGACTTCGACTGTGACTCGTCGTCCATCGATAATCTAATTCTAAATAAATGAAGCGAATTGTTCGTTTAAAACTTTAAATGAATAAAATTTCGATCAATTGCATTGTAGATCGGTAATCCATTTCTTTTAAAAAAAATTCCGATTGGTTTTCGTTGTAGCTAAATAGGCGCTGTATAAATCGGCTGGAAAATGATACAGCATAGTGGGCGTTACAGTCTCTTCTCGCTGTTATAGGTAATTATCTGGCTGTTGTTTCCAGGGCTTTTTGGGCCGAAACGAGGCGGAACGGCGTTCGGTAAATCCGGACCGCGTTCCGGAAAATCCGAAGACTTTTTTGCAAAATTAAATTATTAAATAGAAAACTTAGAACTATATATATTGTCCGTATCATTTTTCAAATTTCTGATTACAAATGTGGCATGACTGATGATTTTGTTAACCCTAACCCGACTGTTGCGTTCCGGAAAATATTATTTTACAAAAAAGCCCTGGTTGTTTCCCCCTCACGCATATTTCGGAAGAGGTCTGGTGTGTAGGTCTTGCTGGAAAATTTGAATCTGATTTTGATTCCTCGAGAGCTTCTAGACACCAGACAAAAATATTTGAGCATTGGCGCAGCCACAGGGTACGGGGGAGATGTCCCCTATTCTGTTTGAGACCGGTCGTGGGATTTGCGCAAAATTATTGAGAAATGAGATTGGGGGGGGGGAGGTTATGTAACATGATCGAAGAGGATACGTGAACGTGGAAAGAACACATTGGTAATGTAATGTTCTCCCTATCCTGGAATCCTGACTATCCCACTGCATTTGAGGCCAGATAGTCGCAAATGCATGAGTTATGTTTATAAAATCATCGAAATTAATTGAATTTAGTGTTATAATTGAATTCACCAACAAGAAGACATTTCAGTTTGAGTGTTACAATGTCAAAGTTTGGCTACATTTTTATCAGAAGTTGTGATTAAGGTGACATCCATAAATGACGTCACGCACTTAGGGGGTTCAAACATATGATTTGACGTCATTTATGGCTGGCCTCTAAAGACCAATAGAAGTGAAAATTGAGAACTGTGTTGTGACAGTGGTTCTAACGCACAAAAGATCCCATTAAACGCATTTAAAACCTAATTGTTATTATTGTTGTTTTGAAGAAATATCTTGGCTTTTGGAAACACGTATTTTTGGAATTGTCGGTATTCCATATCAGAACCGTTTTCGATAGAGCTACCATTTATGGTTATATTGCTATATGGCCTAGCTAACCATGTCACGTGCTACCGGGTCATGTTTCAGAAAAAATACTCTGCTTTCTAGAAATGACTAATTATTATTTCACATCCGAGGGCAGGCTACGCTATAGGCCTATACGAAATGTTTGCAAATCAGAAAATTGCAACTGTTAGTAATAATTATATAATAGTAAGATTATCGCATGGCGTGCTAGCGATGAACGATTTGACGGAAGCAAAGCTGACATTCTACACTTTCGCCAATTAACTATCTGCCCAACAATTTCGGCTTCGAATTTCAAACCAGGCTCTTTCGTTGCGTGGTTTTCCGTGACAGCTTCGAAATCAATTTGGGAATTTGAGGGTAGAAACGAGGACGTAAAAACCTAACCATTCGGAAACCACGATCTTGACTTCGTGGATAGACACACCAAGCTGAAACTTTGCGTTCGCGGCCCTTATCTTAGATAACAGAGGTTATCCGTAGGAATTTCGAGATACTGGTATTTTATTGGTTTCCCAGCTGGCAAGTGATTACTTACAGAGACCAATGTCTCTCATTTCCGAATGCTAATGCTGAAAGGGGGTGCTACATAAATGCATTTTCTTACATTACAGTATAGTACATTACTTCGTAATAGTTATTGTTGATTTTCTTCGTCCTATTTTTGTTGCGCCGATTTAAGAACTACCAGTATGGAATCATGCTCCCGTCCGAGAAATTACTTTTAGGGACCTAAACTGGAACTCAAAAGAGAAAAACACAGCCCACGGTTCACGTCACCCCAAGGCCAAACCCACATTTTCGTCACTGATATGTCGAGAGGAAATTGCATTCTTAAATTTTCTAAAACTGGCTTTACACGTGATGCCGGAGTGACGACAACGGAACCGAATATTTCGACAGCTGGGCGGTGCACATGTATAAAGCAGCTGTCACCGACAACGATGAACCCACAGCAGTATCTCCGATTTCACTACACATGCACTAGTCCCGATAAGTGCATAGAGTGAGGGGAGTGGCACTTTCCCCCAAAAGTCTCAAATATAGGCCTACGTCTTAAAATTCATCAAATATCATCAAATATCTTAATCTATATTTTAAAGATGTCGTCTCTATGACATTGTTTCTCTAAATTCTATATTTTAAAACTGTATACTATACTTTAATTATATGTATAGATACAGTGCAGTTTGCTCATTATATAGTATCAGTGCCACCACCAGAAAAAGACAACTACTACTACTACTACTACTACTACTACTACTACTACTACTACTACTACTACTACTACTACTACTACTACTACTACTAAAGTAAAGTAAAGTAAAGTAAAATCTCGTAAACTTCTACAGCGCCCCAGAAAGCAGTACAGCAGTAGCTGCTTATTCTTATGCGCTTAATCTTTCTTGAAATAGCTATAGGCAGGGTGGTTTGTCGGCCGGGCAAAGGTCAGTGTATCTATGAGGCGGCGGGTCAGGTTGTTATTGCTATGGAGGAAATGACTTTTCGAATAGGAAGGTTTTCAGTTTAGACCTAAAGGTTTGAGGAGACAGTGAAGGAACTAAAGGAAATGAGGACTCGGAGCTTATTGTTTGACCATGTCGTAGGCTGCGGAGGGAGGCTGGAATTGAGTTCCAAAGTTCTGGTGCGGCGTATGAGAAAGCGCGGTTGCAGATTTTGAGTGATGACTGATTTAACGGGCGTGAAAGTGTGAGATGAGATGATGATCGAGTAGGTCGGGGAGGCTGAGGCGTTGAGTTTACGAAGGTAAACCGGTTTTGACGAATGAAGTGAACTGTAAGTAATCGTTATTATCTTGTACTGTACTTGTACTTGTACTACTACTACTACTACTACTACTACTACTACTACTACTACTACTACTACTACTACTACTACTACTACTACTACTACTACTACTACTACTACTACTACTACTACTACTACTACTACTACTACTACTACTACTACTACTACTACTACTACTACTACTACTACTAACAGTAATAATAGAAATAAAATTAATAATTAATAATAATAACAATAATAATAACAATAATAATAATAATTTCTGGATTTCGACTGATTCGATGCTGTCATTTCTATTATTTTGAAAACGTAATTCGTATAATCTTCATCTGTTTGAAAATATCAAACCAAGAAATTTTGGAAAAGGCAAATTCAAGGAGGAAATTGTTAAAGACTATAAAGAAAAGACAGTTAGAATTCTTCTGACATATAATGAGAAAAAAGGCCTGGAAAACTTAGTCACAACAGGTAAAGTGATGGGGAAAAAAGCAAGAGGGACACAAAGATAGACGTTCATCGAAAACCTGCTATGCGACCAGAGGCGTCATTTGGGGGGGCTGGGGGCCACGGCCCCCAAGGAAATGAAAATATTAATTTATAATGTATTAATGTGCAAAAATTGCAAAAATTGCCAAAAAATATAAAAATTGCAAATTTTCCAACATTGGCCTAAAATTTGCCAAAATTGCAAAAAAATTGCAAGAATGCCTAAAATTTGCCAAAATTTGTCCAAATTTTAGAAAAATTGCAAAAATTTGCAAAAAAATGTTCTCCCCCCAAGAAAAGTGTGAAATGACGCCACTGTATGCGACGTGAAAGACAAAATATCAGAAGTAGAACTGCTACAAGCGACATACGACAGAGAGGAGTGGAAGTCCATGGTCGCCAACGTTGTAAAACAGGGCACCTGAAGAAGAAGAAAGAATTCGTATCAATTGATTAGCCCATAGTTTGTTCATCTGTGACGTATTATCGTATATGCAAGCAACTGAACGTTGCGCTACAAAAATTCCGCCCACCATGTCAGTCACGTCGCACGACTTAAGAGACCCACTGCATGACAGTACACATGTAGTTAGTACACGCGTCGCCAATTAATGCGATAAGGCGGGTTTTCAGCCGAATTCGCCATCTGTAGACGATCAAGTAACACACCGGATAAGACAGACTTGTGCTTGCCTACTAGTACTGCCATACTATAGTACTGCCAATAAGTTAAACAGTACCCAGGCGCTGAAGTTGGGTTTGCATGCTACAAGCCCTTCTCACGTGACTCAGGATTAGATGATATATAACTCGTGTGGTGATTAATTAATAGGATAGCGTATCGCTTATCTTAGAGTTTTATCTGCTTTGCGAGCGACTATCTAAAGCATTCCTGGAAAAGATAAAGTTTCAATGGGACGTTAATTTCCACCGGTTTGACAATTGCATAATTATATCGTTTGTGGACACTTGGAAATGCAATCTAGAATAATTTTCGTAACCACCAGATAACGAACTTACGTGGTAATTATTATTATTATTAATCGCGTTATCTTCGCTTTCGTATATCGGTTCCTTTAACTTCCTTATCTCATTCGGATTCGTGAAACTAACATTTGTTTTACCTTCCCTTTCTGATCTTAGGCAATAATGTTAGTACAGCGTCAATTTTTTAAAATGATATATTCGTCTACATTTTTTTTCTGAAAGCCTGCCTTAAATGCCTAGTCCTATACAGTGTTTGATACAGGCCTGTTAGGAGGAGATTCCTTCCCCAAAAAAAAATCAAAATTCCCCAAAAATTGCAGCACTAACAAAATGTTTGCATTTAACTGTGCCTCTTCCTCCAGCCAAGTCAATTCCCTCCCCCCAAAGGCCTGGAGTCTGGATAAAACACCGGGTCTATATCTCTGGGATTAGATGCCTGCTCACTATACGACTAAGCCTATATATATATATATATATATATATATATATATATATATATATATATATATATATATATATAAGACAACAGAAATAGTGAGGTATGGAGAAGTCCATTATTAACAAACGACCAAAATAGCGACGTCAACTCTTCACTTATCGCTGTCAACCTGAATAAAGCACTGTCACCCTCTATACCCATGCCCAGAACAGCTGAACGTTGTAGTACATGGACAGTACACAATTGTATATTTCACAGGCGGTTCTGTCGAAATGCCATCGTCAAACAGAAGGGGCCATTGTAGTACTGCTACATCACGACAGAGCATAATAAACAAGGGCGAAATAGCATATTGGGATGTTTACGGTCTTCAAGAAGGCAAGAACTAGTCAATGGCGATAAGGGGAGATGAGCAATGTGCTGCCATGGAGCGATACAAGGCCGAGATTTTCGTGAAATCAGATTCTAAAACGTTGGTCTGATCATGAAAGAACTTATGATGACGAATTTGCGGGGAGGGGGGATTTGTTTTGACAGAGCACCAAGTTTGGAGGTAAAGTTCTTTGTTGACCTATAAGCAAACAATGAACAACCTTGTCGCACTGTACTGTATATACACTGTGCTGTATACAGTATACAGGCTGGTTCTTGAACTCAGGCGATTCGTGCTTCGTCTTGAAGATAAACAAAATTGTGCATGTCGCGAAACTTGAAGTCGGACGTATTTTCGCATTTTCAGAGTGCAAAAACAATTCAATCAAATGCTTTTGACAGTAACTTCAACTATCAGGCATTCTCGAAATCGATGACTAGAAACTCTCTCAGCCCATCCCCTCCTCAATTAATTACTATGATACTTTCTAATGGTTCCTCAGCCTATAAGAGATTCCACCCACAAATTCTCTGTCAAACACCTAAGCCTAGTATCGTAAAACAACATAGGCCTAACAGGTTTTCTAAGAGACTTAATTTTACAGCCGTGTTAAGTAAGCGGCTGACATATTCAAGTACAATAAATTAGTACCGGTACTTTCTGACGAATTGTTTTCACAAGTGAAGATATGAGTATGTATTATTCATTTTTAGATAGCGCATATTTCAGCAGGTGTTCGACGTTCATTGGTGACGATATACTGTAGACTTGATACATTTATATAGTGCAAGAAAACATTTGCAACAAAATTTTCATATATGGAAAAATTAAGTGAGATCGTCAACGTTGAAATCATAGTAGTAGTAATAGTTTTACTACTACTACTACTACTACTACTACTACTACTACTACTCTACTACTACTACTACTACTACTGCTGCTACTGCTGCTACTACTGCTGCTGCTGCTCACCACTGCTACTGCCACTGCTACTGCCACTGCCACTGCCACTGCTGCTGCTGCTGCCACCACTGCCACCACTACCACTGCTGGTGGTCTGCTGCTACTACTGCCACTGCTGTTACACCACTGCTACTGCACTGCCACTACCACTACTACCACTACTAGTAGTAATAATAATAATAATAACTACTACTACTACTAATAATGGTAATAATATAATAATAATAATAATAATAATAGTAGTAGTAGTAGTAATAATAATAGTAGCAGCAGCAACAGGCTAGCAGCAACAGCACTAGTAGTAGTAGTAGTGGCTGATGCTGTTGATGATGATGATGTTGTTGTTGTTGACGATGATGATGATGATGATGATGATGATGATGATAACGACGATGACGACGATGACGATTATGACAATGATGGCGATGATGATGGCGATGATGATGATGATGGCGATAATGATGATGATGATGGTGGTGATGATGATGATGATGGCGATGTTGATGATGTTGATGATGGCGATGATGATGATGATGATGATGATGATGATGGCGATGATGATGACGATGATGATGATGATGGCGATGTTGATGATGGCGATGTTGATGATGGCGACGATGATGATGATGATGATGATGATGATGATGACGATGATGATGGAGTTTTGATGCCTTGTATAGCCTTCTATTCCAGCAGACTACTGATTGTATATTCCAGCACGGCATTCGCCCATAACATCGATTGGCAAGTTCTCTGCCCCAGGACACAAACGCTGTCGGTCCCTGGAACAGCATGTACCAACGTCTAATGTAACGATATATAATGCATCTATGTGGCTCTTCGTAGCTACAAAGTACATCGATGGTTTTGGGACTTGTTTTATCTGATGCTGTGTATGACCAGAGCTTCAAACACGTTGATGCCCGGTTAAAGTTTACCTGAGAGGCAAACAGGAACGCCATTTAAGTGTCTGTAATGCAATTTGCAGGAAATTTCGTAAATTACCCTTTCATTATTTAATCTTTCATATATTTCAATTTGTGGAATATATATATATATATATATATATATATATATATATATATATATATATATATATATATAATAATGCAATGTGCTTTTGTCCAGCTTACTTGCTTCAAATGAGTGAGGTTTCATTGAGGGTAGTAGCAGGCGTATTACCCAGAAACAAAAAATGTGCGTGCCATCAAGAATTTTCTGTTTGTGTGTGTGTTTGTCATTAGCTTGCAGCCTTGCAATAAAGTTACTGTCACCTCTCGCTCTGTCTCTATCTCTCTTGTCTTTCTCCTGTCTGTCTGTCTGACTGTCTCTCTCTCTCTCCTCTCTCTCCTCCCTCCCTCCTCTCTGAATTCTGCCCACTTATCATCTTATAATCCAACCTCCGCAAAGCAAAAAAACAGGTGTCTATTATTATCGTCTAGACAGACGATCGCTTGAAATTCTCATTAGAAATCCCTTCAAGAATTCCGCAAATCCGCTTTATGCTTTGTGCAGCGGAACTCATGAATAGTAATGAGCAGCGCTCTTGGATCACGTGACTCATCTGTCGTCTGCTCGTCGATGACTAATTCAGATCGATATCTTCGTCGTGAAAGTGGAACTATCGATCGTGTTAAAGCTATAGGCAAATAGGTTTTGACGAGAGAACTATAAGACTCAGTCGTGACTAAAAGACTCTAGAATTGTCGCTCTATCATAAGCCATCATCTTTGAGAAAATGACATGTTCGTCTGGTACGCCCCTTTCCTGTGTGTGGCCCACGCCGTACTCGGTCTTTTATTACAGACTGTATTTGTTCGGAGGGTCCTACATCCTACACCTACAACGCAGCGTAACAAAAACGCGTCCAGTTTATAGGCGGCTGTGGTAGTTCAGAGGCTATCAATGATACGCGGTCTTGCGGATAGCCAATGAATGGAGCCAGCCTGACCATGATTCATTGCGCCGGTGACGCAGTAAAACCCATCGCCGGCTCTGATAGGCCGATATACATAGACACATAGACAGACAGACAGACAGGCAAAAGAGACTCGGACGTACAGACAGACGGCCGCTCAAAGCAGTAAACACATTAGCGGGCGTGTATATAAAAAGCCCTCGACGCTGGCAGCCAGATAGCATTCGAGGTAGACACGTAAACGCTTGTAAATCTATCTGTTTTTTTCCAGCGCTTAGCGGTCGCTGATACCGTTAGAACGCTAGAACACAGTTCGTACGCACGTCTTTGTACGCCATCGGTTGTGCACAACGCGCCGTGTGTGCACTGCGCTTTCGCAGTACCGTATCTTTTTTCCAGAAGGTTCGTTTTTCCAAAACGACCTTCGAATAATAATAATAATAATAATAATAATAATAATTGGTAGTCGAGGTCATCATCTCTCCGGGTGCTGTTTGGACTAAAACCGACGTCGGGAAAGAGGAAAACTCTACCCGTAAGTAGCAGAGGAGCACACTGCTGATGAAATTATCGGCTTTTTTCATATGGAGATTTGTTTCTGATGTGATTCATTTGTCTGGTATTTTAATTTCTAGCCTGGATAGGCGGCGTTTTTTGGGATCGGGGTGTATTGGCGATCCTTTTAGGGCAGGAGTGGCCATTTCGGGGAAACGTGTGTAACTTCCAGCTGGGTGTGCCAAAATATTATCGATTAAATGTGAAATTTTGGGAGAAATTCCGAAAAGATATGCCAATGACTATCAAGACTACATGATGTTTTTCGATGTTTGTGAGTTCTTTATTGGAATTTATCTCTTTCCTGATAACTAAGCATTCGATTTTCCACTTAGATTTTGGATTTCCGAGTGTTATGTCGCGCTTATCTTGATCGAAATGTGACGGTTTTGTGACTGCAGTTAAAGCATTTAGATTGCTGATAACATTACGTAGACTCAAAACAGTGAAAGTGATAATAATAATAATAATAATAATAATAATAATAATAATAATAACGCCGCCATCTTGTTTTGTTTAGCATGACCTCCCACCCAATGAAGTTTAAACGGAAATGGAATTTTAGATTTAATGTCGATGACGTCACGCGAAGAAGCGGACGTCAGCGATCACTTATATGGCGTCTTATCACTTTATATAGAGCAATTATAAGACCCCGGGCGCATTAGTCAGTAGTATAGCGGCATCCCGTGCGCGTGCATTATAATTGAATGGTATTGGGTAGCTGCTGGAATGCTGAATTGTTATAGTTCTAAGACAGAACCTTCGAGGCGGAACAAAAGGTCAGTTGTAAATTCCTCGAATGCTCGGGTGGCAGGAGGGCAGCAAGGCCTGTGGGGGCCTCTTTAGTAGAACAAATGCCAGACATACCGGGTTTACATCGTCCAACTCGCGTGAACAATGTCAATCGTATGTATGCGAAGCTGAATATCTCTCTATCTCTCTCTCTCTCTCTCTCTCTCTCTCTCTCTCTCTCTCTCTCTCTCTCTCTCTCTCTCTCTCTCTCTCTCTGTTGGGCCACTCACGACTCCATTTGAGCGCCGTCGAGCATTTCCTGGTGCTTCCAACCCAGGAATCTGGGCGCTGTAACTCTGTCACTGGTAACTCTTCTAGCGTTAAGCAAATATCGCAGACACGCCTCCCCAGTCTTGACCTTTCACCCGTTCTGCCCAAATTTTCGACACCCAATTTTATTTTCCACCCATTTTGTGGACTGGTCCATCCGCATATTGACTATAGGAGTTGGTTCATTGTCTCGTGTTCTAAATATTCTTGCATCTAACAGGAAGCCAGACTTGACAGACATGGAAGAAAATATGGAGTGAGGTAAGTAAGTAAGTAAAATGACATTTTACAAAAAGGAAGACACAAATTATATGAAACACATGCATTTTAACCTGCAGCATTTGGAGTCGGAACCTCCCGTGACTTGTTAACAGACGTTTTAATGTCCAACAACATTAAGAATGTCTTTCTTCCCCACCTCCGTCACTATCATCTCCTTCCCTTCTCTCCTTCTCTTTCTTTCTCGCTTTCATTTATGCGTTGAAAGCGTTTGACATTCTAAAGGCTTTTGCAAAAGAAGTTCTATTGCCGTTGATAAGAGATTTATGTCGCAGAAATTTGCACATATGTGTATGAACATCAACTTGCCGCACCGATGTCTTTGAAATCGGTGTGCGCGGCCGGTACTTGAGAGGCGACAAACACAGATGGCGCCACTCGAGAGAAAGTCAAGGGCTGCAATCAGGAGAGAGAGAGAGAGAGAGAGAGAGAGAGAGAGAGAGAGAGAGAGAGAACTGCTACTTCTCTAAAGAACCGTTCAAACCTGCATCAATCAGAATCAGATCCACGGCGTAGACTGTAGAATCGCCAGATCCTCAAAATGTAGAGTGTAGTGTAGAGTAGACTCACACACACATACCGGATATGACGTCATAGTGCGGTGATGTCCTCTAGCGAACGGTTATGGAACTGCGACGTCACGATGACTCAGCAGTTTTCGTCTGGTTCCAGTGAAACAACGGAAGTGACAGCAGATAAAATAATTGAACACATGGTATGGTATTTCCTAGCAATTTATATGGCGCCTTTATTCCAAAAAATGTCGCTCACACAAAAAGCCTTACAGCCTGAGACAGACGATGAAGTCGTGTAATAGTTTTAAAATAATAACCACTTATGCTTGTCTAGTATAGGCCCTGTATACAGTGGGACATAAGTGCTTCCGTACTACAATTAAAAAGTGGCGCTACAGAAGACAGTGGATGACTGGACATTGAATAAACGCGATAAACGTGGAGACGAGAGACGCATTTCCGGTGCCAACAGTCTAAATCAGACTGTTTCACTGCCTCCGATGCGGCCAAACCGGAAATGGATCGATTGTATTCATGCGGAGGGAGGAGGAGGGAGCGATGGGAAGCGCTTACACCATGGAACGACGGCCGGCTTTGCCGTAAGACGCCATCCGCAGAAAAAGTCCCAGTCGCGATGTATTCATCCGCCGCGATCGGCGATGGTGATTCATTGGGGTTTTTCTCCCGAACGTTCGAGATAATTGGGCTTCTAGTGGTGTGGGGTGGGAAGGAGGAGGAAGAATGGAGCTGAAAGGGTGGAGGTTGTAACCAGGAACGGCAGAGATCGATAATATTGTTTCGTTTGGTTGACCTTTTGTCATTCGCCCTTTCGTTGGCCACTTGCCGAATACTGTGCGTCTGGCGGGGAAGTGGTTAGGCTTTCGGTTGCGTTGTTGTTTTGTTGTTTTTGTTTACCTGTTGTTTATGTGTTCATAAAATGTGCCACATATTCTGTACCCTATCTGTGGTTAGCTCTTTTTTGAGTCTCTATAAATGCTATATAATTCCAGGGCTTTTTGTGCCGGAACGAGGCGGAACGGCGTTCGGAAAATATGAAGACTGGCATTTTTGCAACATTAAATTCATAAATAGAAAATTTAGAACCGATATAGTTTCAAATTTTATTCACATGAATTTAATGTTGTATTGATAATTATCATTATAGTAACTGTTTGGCCGCTACGTCATGTTGACAATTGACTTCTGACTATTGCGTTCCGGGAATTTTTACAGAGAAGCCCTGTATAATTCATTTACCCCCCATGTGCGCTAGAATATGCAAATGATTGCTTTGTGGAATGCGGTATTCACATAGCCAGAATTCATTAAATTCCTACTTTACAATGGTCGAATATATTATAAATCATTGACATTAGTGTACAATATAGAATCTTATAGATAGAAGTTTCAAAATTTAGGCACGCAGAGAATCTACAGGAGCCTGTAATAATAGTTAAAAACGGTCGTTATTATTACATTCGGTGCCATTTGCCATTTCGCCCACTGTAGAAAAAGAATTCAAATGCATGGTTTAGTGGGAATAATACTAATCGGATGACTGATTTACGGTTATGAATAATTTCAGACCCAGGGGCAGCCATTTTCCGCCCACGATGTGATTTATACGGACATTTAATTTTGCAAGACTGTAAGTAAGTATGTACAGCTGCTGTCTCCGTTCGACGTTGATATCATAGCATTTGCAGAAACATTCTGTGTATGGCAGGCGCTGGTGAGGGAGTTAGCGGTCAGTAGTCGAATAACTAAAATCATTTGATGACTTTCGTAGAACTAATCAAGCGGATTTTCACGGTTTCAAATCCGCCGACCGAAGGTGGACATTCGAACGTTTCGAGAATTAATTAGTCGAATAATCAGTTAGGGGCATATGGCTTATTGTTTCACTGTTCAGTTTGAAATTTTGAGATAGGAAATCTTAAACAAAAAGCATTTCCCAAATTTCAAAGCTACGTACAATGCTATAACAAAATCCATTATTCTGTCCGTCTGTCTGTCCGTCTGTCTGTCTGTCTGTCTGTCTGTCTCTCTCTCTCTCCTGCTTTTGTTTCAGTTTTACTTTTTGAAACCACTGTTGCTTACACGTATTAAAAAGCTATTATTATCGTTATTAAATATGTCTATTGTTTCCCTGTGCATTAGAGATTCACCCGTTGGAAATTCAAAGAGACCCAGTCAGACTACGAACGTACCAATTAAGTGCATGAATTAGGTCAGAGTTCACAGAATTATCTGGAGATGGAGGATGCGGAGATGAACTTCTAAGTCTGCGTGCATGTCTGTCTGTCTGTCTGTCTGTCCGTCTGCGTGCATGTCTCTGCTTTTATGGACTGATGTGCCCTGCAAATTACTGGTACACGTAAACAAAAATAAGAATGAACCTAAACGATATTTTCTTTAGTAAATCCTCGTGGATCTGGAACGGTCTAGACTTTACAAATTATTTCTCACAGAAATCCAACACTGGGCTCCGTAATTTATTTTTTGTCTCTGTGGATGCTTGTACTGTATGCCATTATCTGTGTTTACCTGACATCGAATGCCAGTCTCACACGTCTCTTTGTTTGCCAACGATCTAAACATAGTGGAGAACACTTGACCAATGGCTCTTTGTTGAGAGGCACGTTGCGTAGAGACTTGGAAAATGTAGTCCAGGCGTAGTTCTTTGGGTTGAAAATTTTACACCTGAGAGACTTTGTTTTCTCTCGTACCAGGTGCGAAGAGTTAGTCATCATCGATGCCGCTTTAAGATCCTTATTAAAAAATTAGATCTACTAGAATATTCGCATGCATCGATCAGGAGAATTTGTGTTTCTTCCAGTTTGACGAAAGTTACAGGTTTCTGTGACGCAGTATGGGCTCCAGGATTTTGGCAAGGGGGGGCGCATTGGGATGGAAACTTCTAAGCACGGGGCCAACTATTTGTTTTGCTAGGCATGTAGTAGTAAAAAGAGGACAAAAGATCAAAGCTCTAATGTTTGAAATAATGGAGGTGCCAATAAGAGGACCACAAGGAATGGTGTGATGATATTGAAGAATGGTGGAAACAGTTTACAGGTTCTTAGTCACAAAGCAACGGGACAGGAAAGAATGGCAGAAAACTGTGGAGATGGCATTATACACCAACGGGCGATGAGCCCACGGTTAATGGATGAAGATGATGTGTAGCAGTAAGTATAGGTCCCAACAGAGGTACTGGAGAGGCTAAGCATTCCAACAAGGGGGAGCACTTAATCCCAGGCCCCCATGTGAGCCGCCTCTGCTGTGACGTCTGGTTTTACCGATGGCGAAACATAAAATGTCTAGTGGCAACACTTTGAGAAAGGCGGAAGTTTGATTAACCATAGAAATTAATACACACTGGAAGTACCGGTAGTCTTATCTATTGTAGAAAAGACAGCGCAAAATTTAAGCCACTTTGCCGCCATATTTTGCCAAGTTTTAGACAATTGTTACCATGAAAATTACGTAAAACTTCTAAAACAAAACCGGCTTTTTAAAATAACTGATTTTATACCGAGGCTGTATTAAAAATAATGTTATCACTCTTAACAAAATGGTGGAAAGCTGATTCACCTTCACGCTATAGACTAGTTTTAGTGATAATTAAATTCCATGGAACCAACAACGTTTTATTTAGCGCTCTATCGTTCACGAATTAAATTTACCGCTATAATTTAAAATAAATTTACAGGAATTCTAAAATAGCCTTTTGTGTTTATATATATATTTTTCATTGCCCGTCTATTTTTTCAAACTGCCAAATGACAAAACCAGCAGCAATAGGCGGTGGGCTCAAACTGTCTGCGTGGAGAAATCGGTTATCAACAATTTATAAGTCAGAGTTAGTGCTAGTGTATCAACAAAATATTGACTTTGGGAAGGGCGTTTGCTTTTAGCTTCGATCGTATTTTTATGAGATCCGAATTCCTCTCATTTGGTTGTTTTCTTTAGTAAATTATTCCTGAGAATATCTCTCCCATAGTCCACACCTAATTTTCCTGCTCTTGTTTGACTTGAGTTCAAATTCCCCCTTTTTGCACAGAAAATCTTGAGTGAAGGACCGACTACAGAATAAATTCCGCATATGGAAGGGCTGTTTTAAGATCCAGGCACTGAGAATGAAAATGTGTGTGTGCGTGCGTTGTGTTTGGTTTATAGACGCGTCCGTATCAAAGACGATGGGCGTCTATGTGTATTTTATATGTGTGTTTGCTTCTCTTTTTCTCAGCCCAGGGCTTAAGCAACGGCTGGCTATGGCGGAGAAGGAAAGATGCAATTAAATTCTTACATTTGGCGCTTTGCACAATTTCAGACCCTCGCAGAATGGCGTTTTCCTGTTGTTGGCGCGTTGCTGCCATTCGTTATTATCGCCATATGATCATGTAACTATTTTTCTGACGTGACGAACCGCTGGTCATAGGCCAAGTGGAAGCGAATGCCTCAGCAATTAACTGTGACCAGGTGCCAGTTTACCCGTCGAATAAATAGACGCGGGGAATTTTGCACACGGTGCAGAAATTGTGAATTACCTCCGTCTCTGCCTGTGACTGCGTGTCTGTCTGTCTGTCTGTCTCTCCCGCCGCCATTGCAGTAGTCGCATGAAAGCATCGGATCGTGTTAAGATGACGAGTCAGCAGAGGTGAATGTTCTTCTGTCTTAAGGCGGCGGAACGGAGACATGCTTGATATGGGATGAGAGAGGAGGGAGGGGACGACGGAAGGGGGGGAGGAGAGAGCGCGGTGAGCCAGAACTCTTTTTTGTGCAGTTTACAGTTACGATTCACGAATCTGATGCAAACTCGAATAGACACTTCTGAAGCTTATAGGCCCAGTACTATGCGAGTGGGTGTGTTGTATGCCCTTCTGTCTGTCTGTCTCTTTCTTGTCTGTCTGTCTCACAAACACATACCGGTACTCTGGTGTGGGTGTATGTTTGATGGTTTCACTGTTCTGTTTTTGTGTATATTATAAATTATATTCATCATTCTCTGTATGACTTTTGCCAGCCTAATTGAATGCCCTGATGGTCTTGTTGTCCTGGATTCTCCCCAGGTAACGGTCAGTCACGTGTCCACTGCCCAAAGGTGACATCAAAATGACATGCCTGGGATGATGAGCCAGGTTTATGACTAGTCTGCAAATATTGGCAAGGCCGCATAAATGGAATCCAACGAATGTTAATCTGTGAATTTCCATGAGTGTTGTATATATTATTCTTGTGGTGTAATTAAACAAGGTCGTTTTTATATCCGTTGTCTGCTTTGGTAAACAGAAGGACAGCACGTGATGGGGAGTCCTGTCAGAGACCAGGGCGGTGGATCATCCTGAAAACAGCTCCCAGCCTCTCCACTCATTCCTTTCCACCAGAGACAGAATAAATCGGTCACCGCTCGAATCATGCCACCGGTGGTTGTAAGAAGCGCTGGCTGTCAAGGACAGTGACCTCTCTTCTTTCGGGAAGAATGTTCGTCGACCTGTCTTCGTCCAG